>LPNX011223459.1:882338-899952 GCA_001517045.1 Pseudotsuga menziesii
CTATCCCTCTGCAGACTCTTTGGACCCCATAGACCATTATTGTACCTTTGATGTTTCCAATATCATCCCTAAACACACCTATTATTTGCTATACGCAACTTTTAATCTCTTTCTCGCGTATATACGCAAATATTACCCTTAAACCCACATACATCGGAATGTGTGCATAAGTCCAAATATTTTTGGAGTTTTCCTTGATGTGGATCTTAGTCACTTGTCTCTTGGCCTTCCATATGCCCCGAGATCGCTTAGATTTGACCTTCCATTACCCGATTGAAGCACTATATAAGGAACCCCTTGGGTACTTTGAAGGGGAGGAATGGAAGAGCAAGAAAACTATAGTCCATTGTTGTTGTAGCTTGCTTATACTTGAGTTTGCATCCCTTTGCCCCTTGGAGCACTTTGTGTTCTTCTCAATATTGGCTTTTCTTGTGATCTTTCTATCGAGAGATGGAGGATTGAGGTGGTGGAGGCTCGAGTGGAGGAATCAGTTTCTATGGTTCGCATATGTGCCGACAGAGGTTGTCACTTATGTAATCTATGATTTTATTAATAGAAATATATTTTCCTATCCAATGATGCGCATTTAAATGAATATTGAATCCATGGATGCGTTTAATTTCTTATGCATTATTGATTATATATGCTAGAATAGGACTAGCACTATATTATATAGCATGCTTTCTTTGTTTACTGTTGTTGAGAGTAAATTGCTAACGCAAGCAAGGTTGGAAAATGCTCAACGGGGATCTAATTCAACCGCCTGAAATAAGGTATGTTTCTTGATCCTTTAGAGTTAGGTGTTTTATTTCTCTTTCATATGCGGAAGGGATTGATTTCTGCGGTTTCTCTGTGTGTTGTGGTACACCCCAAGCCATAGGAAGTTTTCTCTGTAACACCTGGGCATGTGGAGGTGGTGGGGAAGTTGATGTTCTAGACACGGATTATGTTTTTCTTCCCCTCTAGACCTGTTAAGGTGGACTTGATTGGGACTTGAAGATAATATATTCCATCATACATTCATTTGAAATGCTTCCCTTCTTTGTGTGCATTATATACATGAAAAAAACTAAGTTTGTTTGGAAATGAAATGAAATAGGGACTAGAAAGTGATGATATCCAACTGATATCAACCAAGAATGAAGGTGATAATAAAATATATGTAGCCGAGCTTACATAAATCTGACTAAATATTGGGTTTTTAGTTGATCGGCTTCCCTTGACTAATGTATGATCCAGAAATCCTATTCTCTTTTTCCTCTCTCTTTCTCTCTATTGCTTTATGTTTTTTTATTGTAAATACCTAGGGTTTTAAGTAAATTCCTTCATATTGGCATCCTCAATGGCCAAGATCCTTATATGATATGTCTTAGGGAAGTATTGTGCCATTGATGCCATGTATGGGTGGCCAAGATAAGAAAAGAAAAAATCATTGCCATTGCTTAACTTTTTTTATTCCATGCTTGGTAGCCATTGATTAGGTTTTTGTCTCTATGGTATTTCCATATTTTCATGAACTTTCTTAATCATCTAGTCTATTCCTACAACCTCTTTTGATTCCTATCACTGTCCTCACAAGACTACACGTAGATATCTTAAAATTTCGTTCACTGATGACTACATTTTGACTGTATTCATAAGGATGCCAATAATAGCTCTTTATATCCTAACAAGGTTCCGACCCTCAACAAATTTTATCTAGCTTCCTCACGCATTTAAATGACAATATTTTTCTTAGATTTTGAGTGTCTAGGAATATTGAAGCTCTACTTCTAGATTTCTACTCCCCGTAGCTGCTATTCTCTTATCGTTATTCAATGTTTTCTTCCAATGCCATGCTCTTGGCTCCGTGGAGGATGTCTATTATGTCAAAAGTCATATGATTTGGACTGGGCCAATAACTCAGCGAGCCAACGAATAAGATTCAGTATACAGACTAGATGAAATTCAGAAAAAATAGGGAAACTATCATTAGTCTAAAAGGTATAAACATGATTTAAAAGCTAGTTGAACAATATTTGTGTTATGATCGATTAACTGAATTTTGACCAAGTTTAGCCAAGTTTTGAATGAGTCTAAGCAAGTTTTTTGAGTTGTGAACGAGTCATGAATTTGCTGATTCTTGACAGGGTTAAGCTAATTATCTTGTTTGGAGGGAGAGCTGATGTTTCTAGGAAAGCTTAACTAGTACCCAATTTTATCATTGTATATACTGGATCAACTACAATGTTCAAGAATTTCTTATATGCTTCTTACTGTCATAGAATCTAGGGTGATACTTGCTGTATATTGGGTGTCTTATTCTATTATAGCTTAGTATGGTTTTCAATACTACTGTATCGTAAGTGGCCACTTTACCGCTATCGTTTCTTCAAGATACATTTTCAGTTGTAACTTTTTTCCAAACTTCACAAAAAGAATTTGCCTCTATCATTGGATGCTCTTATTTACGGATGAGTTGGTTCTTAATTGTAGAAAGATAGATAATCCATCCTGGTTGTAGCTTTGTTCAAACTTTGATTTCCTTTTTATGCAATAATTCTGCATCTTAAGGATTTTTGTGGACAGATTCCTGATCTTCTCCTTTGAGTCCGGTAATGCCTGATTATTAGAAATTAGCATTATTTTGAAGAAAGTAACCAGGAGTACTCAGGAAAATTAATGTGTGAGGATGACATAGTCATTATGGTCCCTATTCACCCCTCCACCTCCTTATGTTCCTGCATTTGCTTAATCAGTCATGTGAAAATTTAGTTTCTACAAACCTTATCAAGTTTGATTTTTGGATGGTGGGGTCCTTTGGGGAAAAAGTAGTATGAACTCTGAAGTGTTAATATTAACTTGTTAGACAATATTTGTTAAATACTTCTAGTATATGTAGTTCATTATCAATGGTTATAGTGTTGTATGTTTGTGATCTATCTTAGGCAATTTTATAATTGAGTGGATTCAAGATTGTTTTCACTTTCTCTTGTGAATGGTTTGAAACTTTGAACCCTACTCACATATTTATCATTCACAGGAATTTACATCTACTTGAATCAAGAAAGGAGATTTTTTTCTGGTAGATCTAAACACACAGCTAAAGAATAATAATATTAACATTGATATTAAAGTGGATACAAGTTCCAATGTATGGTGTTTTGCATTTGTTTTATATTTTCCATCATTTATTTGATTTCTTTTACTTACTCAACCCAAATCTTATCATTAATTATAGAAGATGAAACTCTTCTCCTGGAAATATGTAGAGTTCAATTTTTTTTTTATCAAAAGTTTATTTTCTCTTACTGTTTTCATCACACAAATTTGATATTAATGTAAGAGGGGACTACTTGATAGTGTTGTCACATGACTAGTTTTCTCGCATGCAATGTTGAAATATTCAGGGTTTTCTATTGTGTTTGGTTAAGAGTTAGTTGTGACTGTCACAATTTATGAACCGATAGTGGGTTTGAAGACAATTTTGAGCTTTACGGTTCCATATCAAATATTTGGAAAGGTATTAGACTTTTCTTTCATGAATACAAAGTATGCATGCCTATGTTATGGTTAAAAAATTTATTATGCATACAAGAACTGTAAATATGTCAAGGCTTAAAACTATGCTAAAGTTTAAGGCACTGGTATTTCTATTGTAGGTTTGAGTTGGGTCCTCTTTATGCTTACACATATCTTTGGCTAGAAAAGGGTTCATCTGCTGAAATAATACACACCTTTAAATATGGGATCCTTTCACAAAGGACAACAAATGTAGTAAAGGTTAAAATAAGATAACATGACTAAGATTTTTACATCAAAATTTTTAACTTTATGTTCCTTCTATATTAGCTAATATACTGTTCCCTGAAGGCCGCCCAGAAGGTCTCAATTTCAACCATAGTTTTTGTCTGATGTTATTCAAACACATGATCAAAATCACTTTTTGTCATTTCCGTGATACATTCATTGTTACAAGTGCTGATTTTGCAATCTCTTCCAAAATTCTCTTAACTTAGAGTTATGCTCTTTGTTTTCATTGATGCTATCCTCTACCCTGTATTTTCTGAGTTCTTTCTTATGTTCTTGAAGCACTCTACCAGGGATAATTTTAGGGGAGAATTTTACCCCAATAAGCTATTTTTCCATGTTTTTCTCCCAAAAAAGATTCACCATTTTGCATTTTTTGAAGCCTTGCTTCGCCCAATTTTGATGGGGTAAACATTTTCACCTTAAAAATTGCCAAATTATTATATAAACGATATAAAATCATTGGAAATTAAAATATTTTTTGGAAAATATCGCCAATCATTTTATAGTTGGTGTTTTAAGAATTGGTAATATTTGCCAACATTTATACACTTTTAAATAAGTATCGTTCCTTAAAATCATCCCTGCACTCTACAGACTTATTCCTTGTTTAAAGAATTTTGTTTGTTAGTTTGATTTCCGTTTCACAACCAAAATCCTCATGACCATATTCAAAATAGTTTCTACACCTAAATACACCAACTTTATAATCCAAACTATGTTCACATGTAAACTTGGAGAAATCTAGAAAGATTTCTCCTATTGAACATTTTACCAAATATATTTCAATATAGACTTTGGCATAGATAAGTAGAAGTTCCTCCTGTGTATTCTCTAGGATGAAGATGAAGGTTTTGGGAGAGGTATGAAGGACAATAAATGAGTTCATTCCTCTTGATTTCCAGTAGCTTGTGGTCCTTTATTTTAAGGATGGAGCAATATTTTTTCTGAGTAATCATCACTAGCCCAGGAAATTGACCTAAACTATGCTTAAGCTTTATATGCATAGATTTTTATTTGCAATTATACCACTTTATTCATGGGGAAGGAGCCAGTATCGTGGGTGGGTTTTGTTGTCGAGTGAAATGAATTTTTTGAATGGAGGAGTCTTAAGTAGCTTCTGAAAGAATATGATCAAGAAGTTAGATTTTTTATGATGGTGGTTGGAAGGGTAAAGAAAGTAGGGAGAAAAATAAAGTAGTTGGGACTTGTTAGCTGGGGAATAGAGTATCCAGTCTAAGTACACATTTTAGGGAAAAAAGGATCCAATATAGGGTGATCCGATGTTAAAGGCCAGTCAAAGTGTGATAGATATGGAGAATGGTAGAGAGGTTGGTCAGCACATAATCGACCCCACTAACATCCGGGCCTTTATGGGGAAATAAAATAAAATTACTAATAGACTCAGTGAGGTAGAAAATTATGTTCAAAAGAGAGAGATTATTGGACTCATCTATCTCCAAAAGATGTCTTCCTAGATGATTGAGTTTGTTTGTCTTCTGAACCCTAGTTGAGCCCAATTTCTTCAAGATCAAGATTGTGAAGCCATTTTGTTACCTTGGTCATAGACTCATATCAGGTTCCCTATTATATTGATGCATATTCTTTCACCTATTCAGGGTTATGCCATTCTGTTTTAGTATGCCTCTAGTATAAACTGCTTCACTTTTTCACATTGTTTGTATTAATCTCATTTATTCTAAGTGTTCGAGTCCATATCATGATTCATTTTCTATGAACCTCTATTGTTTGTTCATTTGATTTCTCTTGTGCTTTTAATTTGAATTTCTCTTTTCCTATTGTAGTGCTAATCTTGCAAGCACCAATCCATGTTTTGACTCTTCCACTTTTGCTTTTATATGCTTATTGTAAGTTGTTGTCAGTATGTTAACATCCCTGCAGTACTATGTATTAATCTGTACATTTCTACATTCGATAAGTTGAATCACTCTTTCAATTATAGTCATTTATTTTTTATTATATAGAAAGATGGGACAGTTAAAGTTACCAGACATTTGATGTAATTGTGCCTCGTATTCCCTTTGATAGTCAGTTAATAAGATTTTATATTCTATGGTCTCCAATTTGAGGGCATATGGAAAACTAGTTGCATTAACTATGGTCCACTTCCCATGTTATTTAAAGCATTTATTTGCAATATGTTCTAATTTTTACTGGACTTTTCTCTCCCACTCCCCCATTCGAGAAGGGAATCAAATTTCCAGTTCACCAGTTTGAAATATCCTTTTGAAAGATTCTAAAAAATAGTAAATTGTATGTATATGCAAGAAGCGTTACAATAAGAACATTTTGTTTTTGTTTGTCTAGAACCTTTTCTTTATAATATTTTAGACATTTTCTTAGACATCTGTATAAGTCAGGCTTCATCTTGTTCCCTAATTTTGATTATCAGTAGTCACAAGGTTATATATGCTGTGAAATTTCAAGCCGGTATGTTGTGATCAACACAATGCTAAAGAGAATTATTCAAGATTTATACTGATAAAAATAGAAATTGTTCATGACATTGATTCTACTAAAAATTTGCTTACATTATATACTGTATTGTTACCAAGTTGAGCTTCAATATTTGCATGATTATGTAGGGGTCAACACAAGAATTGGGTTGACACCATCTCCTATAACACATTTTTCAGGAGTAATTGGAAATGAGACTTTTTCTATAGGTGATGAAGTTTCTTTTGACATGGAATCAAGAAACTTCCTGAAATATGATGCAAGATTGATTTTTTCAAAGCCTAATTTTGTTTCTTATTTGAACTTGTAAGATTTATCTCTTGTCATCTCTCAAATCTGAAATAGTTGGTTTTAGTGTGTTTTATGGTAGAAGATAAGGCAATTGCAATTTTTTTAATGAAGCATTGCATAAAAAATTTTCTAGTTTCATATTGAATGTGACCTATGCTTTTGCAGAACTGGAAAGGGTGATACCTTGAAGGAATCCTATTTGCACACTATGATCCCTCTCACAAAAATTGTTGTAGGAGTAGAGATATCTCAAATCTTTTCAAGGAGTGAAAATATAGTCACCATAGGCACTCAGCATGCATTAGACCTGCTAACAATAGTTAAGGAGCGGCTCAACGACTATGGAAGGGAAGCTTCACTACTTTAGCATGAATGGATGCCTAAAAGTTTTGTTACTCTTTCTGGAGAGATGGACACCAAGTCCCTTCACAATAGTGCAAAAGTGGGGTTATCTCTGATTTTGAAGCCTTGAAGGATCTGTCAAATTTTGAGGGGAATTTTTTATTTTTTCCTTTCAGAATAATTATTTTAATGCCTACATTTTCAGTTGAAGCACAAAACCAGTTCAACAGCTTGACTTAATTATCTAGGGGACTTTTTTAAAGTCATATGATGGTAATTTTTTAAGCCTATGCTCTTGAAAATGGGTGTTTCCAAACATGGTTTGCTAGAGCTTGAATCTGGTTGATAAAAATGTTTTTTGGTTTTAGGCAATGGTAAGGAATATTAACTGAGCTCTTCAATATTTTGTATGGGTGGGGTTTTGTTGTCTCCCTTCATTTCATGTTGGATTTCATTGGGATGAAGACATAGACCTTCCAATTTTGATTGAATTAATTAGTTAAGGGTGAATAATATCTTGTAAGTAGTTTAACTTTCTCTGTAGCAGTGTGACTAATAATATGATGCCAACTATATGGTTATGTTTCTCTTTTTACTGTGGTTATATCAGATGTGGTGCAATAGTTACACTGCATTGATGTTTATGTTTAATTCTTGTTACCTAATCTTGTTAGAAGTAACAGAGTATAGGGGGGATTAGCAAGTTAGAACATCCAAAACAACACAACAAACATAACTATTCTGACTCTATCCTTTTCCAAAGTTATTAATATAGCTATTTTATTAAATGAATTATGAAGTAGATTGAGAGAACTGTGCTATGTTAGTAGAGATCGCATTCGAGAGGGAAAACGTTCCCTTGTTACATTCTTCATATGATAGCTCGTTTCTTCATTTTTCCCCACAAGTAGAAAGATATAAACACCTATTGACATATTTACATCTATTAATGCATTTATGTATTTGTTGTAATATCTTTTGATTATGCCCCTATGTCATAACTAAGTTTTTTCTTGTAGTTGTAATAAAATATTTCATTATTGCAGCAAAATTTAAACATTAAAAAAAAGGATATTTCCATCTCTATAGTGACACTGGGCCATAGCATGTTCCGATGAACTTTCTATGCTAGCGACAAACATTTCCATCGCTAGTATAGCAAGTTCATTGGAACTTGATATGGCCCAGCATCGCTAGAGAGACGACTCTTCATTGCTACACCAACACGTGTTCATCACAACTTTATTTTTTTTGATTTTTTAAATATTGACTACAGTCACTACAACGATGAAGATTCGTCGCAACACTTGCTTAAATTTTTTTAAATTGCATCATTTCATTGGAAGAGAGACGAAAGTTTGTCGCAATTGCAACTATTTATGCATCACAAGAGAGATCGACACTTGTCACTATAGCAGGAAGGTACTCATCGAAATAACGAAATTAGTGTGAAAATTGTTGCAATAGCGATGAAAGTTTTCCCATGAAAAGAAGCAGCCATTTTCATCACCATGGAAATGCACAAGTGTTGCAACAGCAACGAAAGTCCATGGAAAAATTTCCACATCTACTAGTGTCCTTAAACAAATCTAGAATTATATGCTAAGTAGACATTGAAAACATTAGGAAAATGTTTGTTATCAATGAATAAGAAGGCCTTCTACCTACAGGGGAAGACAAATGACCCTAAAGTACTAGACCCTAATCCCTAACAATAAAACCATGGTCCTGACTGAATATATGGAACCAGGTATGATTACATAGAGCTAAAAGCCTCCATTAAAAACTGTATCCTTCAAACCTGAATCCAAAAAAGCTATATCACTCTTATCCAACTTCCTAATTTAAAAAAAATGGTGAGGAAGTAGATGAAACTATATTAAGATTCCTAGCCCGCCTACACTGTGTTTTCAAATAAAACTTGAAATGGGACATCTATACATTCATAAATCAATCCCTTAGCCAACAATTGACTAAATTTCCTTCTCTAGAGATCTTTAGATACCCTTCCTTCCTTTTCTTCATTTTCTTGTACCAAAACTACAAACATTTTGAATGTATGGGATTAAATATGACAAATGAAATGTATATAGAGCTCCTAGTACATGAATGGAACCCTTTGTTTTTTAGAAAGAATGTAACTCTAATTTCATAGAGTTTACAAATAAAGTGATGAAGAGTACTTATGCCATCATCCATTGAGTAGACCTAACTAGAATACCTAAGGAGGCTAGAGAATGGTTTTAATTCACCCAAGAAACTTGAGTGGGTGACTAGTTCCTATTCAAACACCACAAAATCATCAAAATTTATAGTTTTGAAGGAAAACAATACAAGATACCTACGTTTCTGACAGTAAGAATTCTAGAAATGGAATATGTCAAAAAAAGATTCTTATTTGATGAATTACATTTTAGAGGATTTAGACAACATATGTATTTCAAACTCCCCAAAGATGTGGGTCCTTTCCAAGTCAAAGGTTTTTAGTGCACTTCAGTACATGGAGGGATTCCTTGAACAATTGAATTTAGAAAAGGCTAAACAAGTGGAATATGATCCACACAAGGTGATACCAAAACAGATATTAGAAAACAAAAGTTCATCCTATGAGTGTACTCCCATTATAGATTTGAAAAATATTGCCAATAAAGATAGTTGGGAAGAACTAAAGAATATTTTGAAATCTTCAAGAAAGGAAAATGAACCTGAGCAGGTAACACAGAAAAAAACAGGAGCAGAAGACATGGAAATAAACTAGGAGGAGAAATATCCTCAAGATAAAAAGGAAAGAGTTGATCCAATAGAGATGGCCAAAGTGTTGGTAGAAAAGGAGATATAAGTAGAGGTATGCAAAAAAGTTGGTGAAATGAATAAACAAGCAATAGTCCAAGGAAATCCACCAACTAGGTTGATGCCTTATCTCTCTCTGGAATTTACAGTACCTCATAAGCCAAAGTCCCTCACTCCAACATGACTTATCCTAACACAAACTAATTTACAATCTATCTGTAACAATAAAATAATAAATTAATATTAATATTAATTTATTATTAATTAAACACTCTCTAAATAAATAGTCATGCCCTTTTACGAAAAAGGTGCATGACGAGAGCTTATATAAAGCCCATACCTATGTAACTATTTTGTATCTATCATACATTACATTTTACATTACTACTTAGTCGTTTATGGATTTCTTACGTTACTTGTACTAACTATTCTATTGTTGAGGAACTTTGTTCCTTTAGTGGTATCAGGGAAAAGTTAGAGTTCGGGTTTTTAATCACTATATTAGGGTTTCCCTAAAAAACAAGGCCTTGTCAAAAAAAGAAAAGAAAAAAGGAAAAAAGGAAAAAGGAAAAAAAGAAAGAAAAGAAAAGAAAAAAAAGGTAAAGAAAAGAAAAGAAAGAAAAAAGTTAAAATTAAAAAAAAAAAGTAAAAAAACAAAAGAAAGGGAAAAGAAAGTAAAAAAATAAAAGAAAAAGCCAAACCAACACATGGTTTTTCTTTCCAACTCCATGTAAAACATTTCTCCTATCCCCTTACTTGGATTCCATTCTTATTCATCCCCATACTCCCACCTACCATCCCTTACATTCAAAAACCCTAACTTGCTTAAAAAAAAGATTAAATATATTAAAACAATATTAATTTATATTAGTTTTAATATTTCAATTTTTGAAAAGGAACTCTATATAGTTTATACAACATCAATATAATAATATCATTAATTAGTTAATTAATATTTATTATTATAAAAATAATAATTATTTTTAGAAAAAATAATTATTATTATTTTATTAAAATAATTATTATTATTTTATTAAAATAAAAATTATTTTTGGAAAAAAAAACAAAAAAATAGTCAAAGAAGTTCTTTCTAAGAGAGACATACTAGGAATTATTACACCTTTTGAATCCACCCTTGTGGAAGGAAAGAAGACAAGCGAAAATGAAAGAGACATATTTTAATAAAACAGAGAAAACATTTCTTAATGTTTTGACGAAAGTGTCGATGGCCATGTTGAAAGTTAATGGGATATTTGATGAAATTCCAATTGCTGTTGCTATTTTTCCATCCAACAACAAAAAATTTATAAAAAATTATGTCACAAATCAAGTACAAGTTCAAGAATCAATGAAGAATGAGTCAAACGAATATCAAATAGAAGTACCATTACAAATCAATGATTATCATTTTTTAGCTCAATTCACCATCACAGCTATAGACAACCATCTCATCAGCATAATGCTGGGTTATAACTGGTTGGAAACACTAGGGACATTCTCCTTCAATGCAAAAAACAAGTGCATCATCATCTTCCATGAGAAGAAGAAAATAGCGCTACATAATTTCTTAGTAATAGTTCCCGTATCTCAAACTACATACGAAGAATCAACTAATGGACGATATGAACAGTTAGAAGAACAGATAAATATTTTAAACAAACTCATCATGAACAAATATAATGGGTTGGAGAGCGTTTGGAGAAAGTGAGAAAATGAATATTTCAAATTATGTCAACATCAGCAACAAAAGGAAATACTTTAGTAACAACATGACGACATTAAGAAGACACATAAGTTGGAAATTACAAAAATCAACAAGGTGTTATCAAGCAATTCCAAAGAACTTTTTCAACTACAAAATCATAACAAAACATTAATTGTGAAGATTAAAAAATTGAAACTTAGTAACAAGAAGGAACATCCCAATGAATACCTCGAAGGAAGAGTTCTATAAAATCAAGAAGAAAACTAGCGCCTAAAGAATCTTAATCAATAACTAGAGAAACAAATCGATAAGTTAAAAGAGGACAAAAAGTCACAAGATCAAAAGTTCGAGCAGATTTAGAGTAAAAACAATCTACTAGAGAAGAAAATAGCGAAAATCCAAAAAGAAGCATCCAGACTCTCTGAAAAACAAAGTCAAGTTGAGGAAGTAAATTCAGTCATCATCACAAATAAAAAATAAGTCAGTACAACCAAAGAACAAACAACAATAACTCCTTATCGACACCCTAATTATAAATGTTATTTTGACCAAGGAAAGGGTCAAAATGAACACACTCAAAAGAGATATGATGTCAGATGAGCAAGAATAAAAAATAAAAATACAAAACAACAAACAATAATACCTATCCCACAAAGTGATCAAATAGATTCGATAAAAATCGACATGGGATGGACTGCATCAGAGATGATGTGACGGTTCTTATGTGGAATTGGTAACTCGTATCGCCTCATTTTATCAAATGTCGCAATGACTAAACATAAAATATCGAGAGATAACATTACAAGAAAAAATCAGATGTAATCATTGACATCAAATAGTCTTTGAAGAAAAGGCTTCCCTTAAGGGGAAGGCAATGTAACATTAAAATAATAAAATAATATTAATATTAAATAAAGACTCTCTAAGTTAATAGCCATCCCCTTTTACGAAAAGGTGCATGCCAAAATTATATAAAGCCCAGACCTATGTAACTATTTTGATCTATCATACATTTAATTTTACATTACTACTTATCTGTTTATGGCTTTCTTGCGTTACTTGTACTAGCTATTCTATATCTGAGTAACTTTGTTCCTTCACTCTATACAAGGAAATAACAAAATTGAAGATCATGTTATAAACTATGAACACTTTGGCAAGTGTATTTCTTCAAGAATATAAGTGATATGATATGTGCAGAGTTAGTGAAGGATACCAAAATAGAAAAAATACTAAGAGAAGTTCTAAACAAGGTTGTATACCTTTTAAAAGAAAAAAAATGGACCACAATTGATAAATAGGTCACCCTAAAAAGTGATTGAGGAAAAGAAAGTGGCTTAAGTTCAAAGCATGAGGATGTATCCCAATTCAAATAATTAATAGACATAAAGGATACTGAAATAGAAAATTTGAACAGGAAGCTCAAGATACCGAATGTGAACCCAGTACAAACAACATAGATCCATTAGGTAGAGAAACAAAAAGAAGAGCTCTTAGTTACTATGGTCAAATACAAAGGGTTAGCATAATAAAATGACTAAAGAATCAGTGAGATGAAATAAAAAATAACCACACTATAATTTTAGAAAGTTGGTAGAGAACAGTATGTTCCCTTATGAATAGTTACATCAATAACATCATAACATGCATTAGTTAAAACAGAAGCAGAGCAGAGTATTCAAGAGCCTGTACATCAGCCACCAACAACATAAGTAGTTGATGTAGATTCAATGGAAGAGGATGAACTCCAACTAAACTAGTAGGAATTGAAGAATATGTACAGTTCAAAATCAAAGGTCTTGAAGTCGACATCACCCAGAAAAACAATAGGATTGTAGAGATGGAGCATTAGGTAAGTAAAAAAATATGATGATATAATTGACCTAAAAAGAGAACTTGATGGTTTGAAAGGTTAGGTTACTTCATTACAAATGGATTCCCAAGGAGAAGAATTGTTGAGAAGAACAAGTCAAGAGAAATGGGACATGATATCTCATCTATTCAATGAAAAATATTTTTTGGGGGAACTAACATCTGCTAAGAGGGAAACATATAATTCGACGATGGAAGAGATGAAGAAAGTGGCTACTACATTGGGAGATAAGACCAACAAATATAGGGATACAATTTATTATTTAAATAGAAGGAGAAATAAATAGTTGGAAGTGCTATAGTTAACCAACAAGACACATGCAATTCAAATTGCTAAAATGATGATTTTGAAGCAGACTTTGTAAATAATAATGAAAAATAGTACAAATATTCTAAAATATGATATCTCATATTTCAATACCATGTTCAATGGAGTGAAAAAACTTGCTTTTCCTATTTTTGTGGGATGGGAATGTAGAGTTCTATTCAAAAGAGGAGTATGAAAGCAAGTTAAAGGAGAAGATAAATGAAGAGTCTGAAGAAGAGTTTTAAGGAGGGATAAGTGGAAATCAATATTTTGAGAGAATTAGACCCCCCTTATATATTTAGAAAAAGTTAAAAACAATCTTCAAGGAGATGGGGCCTCTAACATGTTAAAGGCATTTTAAAGAAGAACTAGCATTGGGGAATTTGAAAGGTCTTAGAATCCCAATGGGGAAGGAGTGGAAAATGGTCACTAGACATCACAAGATATATTTTCCACCCCCATCACAGTCATCTCAACAAGAAACTGAATCATCTTCTCAATAGCCACATAATACATAGTAAGCTCCTCCTCAAGCTCAACAATTTGCACAAGTGTCACCTGTAACACAACAATATGTAGGAAAAACCAATACATTGGAATTTGTGCCACATAGAAACACATTGAATCTTGGAATTCCGACATATATAGAAATGTTACAGGGAATTTGTCAGATTGGCATTCCACCTGGCTATTCACCAACTCCATCTCAACAAACAATGCATGGACAATAAGCATATGCTCAAGAAAATAAAAGAGGAAGATGCAAAAAGAAGAACTGAAATATAGTTTTATGTTAAAATGTAACTTGTAAATGTAGATATTAAATAGTGAAAAACATGATTCTTCCCTTTTTGGATGTGTTAATTGTTGGATTTAGAGACGTCTAATTACAATAATTAAGTTGGACATACGTGCATTATGATTATGATATCAAATACTGTCGCAAGATTACATTTATGTAATGATTAAAATATGCCAAACAATGTGATTAATTAAGTCATGGCATTATACGCATTTAAATAAGGATTTGGATACAAATACATATAGAATAATGTTAATCAATTATAATTGTTAATGGACCGATTATAGTTGATTAAAATAATAGCAGTAATAAATTTGAGCTAAATAAGGAAATCATAATTTATTCTGATTTATTTCAGTTTTTTCTGAAGTTTCCCGATTTCAAGATTTTTATAAAAATCGGAAATTCCAGATTTCTTTTCAAACTTGTTTCCCAAGTATTAGCTAAATTTCAGCTGCCCTAGGATTAGAATTTTTTTTCTTTGGCACTGCTATAAAAGGGCTGAGTCTCCAAGGCTTGTAATCATCCAGAAAAATTGTCTGCTCCATTTGAAGACAGGATACTCTCCGGAGAAAAGGATTGCAAGTTCTTGGAAGGATTCGAGAGCCAACAACTCAAGTCAAGACCAGGAGCGTATCAACCCAGAGCCTTGGAAGCTGTCTGCGGCCTTTGAAGATGGAAAGTAAGTTCCGCTGTGCATTATGCTTGATTTCTAAGTTCCGCTGTGCATTAAGTTTAATTTCTTGCATAGGAGTAGATCTTGGTTAGGGTTTAAAGTAATTAGTTATACCCACAATTAAAAACCCTACAAGTGGTATCAGAGCCTCCCTTATGTGAGAATTGCAGTTTGAAACCCATGTTTATGCTTTGTTTTTAAGTGCCACAAAATCAGATCGGGCAGCCTACGTTTATGTTTTTCTGATATGAGTTTTACTGTGCCACGAAATCGGATCTGGTAACCCATTTTTATGCCTTGCTTGAATTTAATCTTTATAAGTGCCAGGATTCGAATCCAGTGGTCACAGGATAGCTGGGTTTACGCCTTGCTGGAATTTGATCTTTATAAGTGCTTTGATTCAGCTCTAGTGGTCGCATGACAGTTGGTGTTTATCATTGGCTTAAAGTTATTTATTTATTTTTTTTTTTTAAGTGCCACGATTCAGATCTTGTGGTCACACGATAGCTAGTGTTTTTCCTTTGTTTGAAATTTAACTTTTATACAAGCCACGATTTCAATCTGCTGTTTGAAAGATAGTTTGGAATTTGTTCTTGGCAACCCTATTTTCTAAATTATTCCCTGAATCGATCTCGCGATAGCTTGGTTCTTGTACTTGTCACGATTCAGAAGGAAATTGATCCAGGGTATAAGCTATGGCTGAATATTGTGCATTTTTTTTTAAACTCTGTCTTTTATGCCGCAAACTTCAGAAAAGGAAATCGCTCCGGTGATTAAATGATGGCTGGGAATTGTTCGTATTTTCTTTATCTTTGCGATTTTGTTTCCCCCTTATGCCTGTTAACGATCTGAAGCTGAATTGTTATTTTATCTCTGCAGAACGATCTGAAGTTCAAATGCTTTTCTCTATGAATTTCTATTTTTAACTTGTAAATGGTATTTGTTATGAACAGCTTTTGAAATCGTTTAACCATAAGATATTTGAAGTGATTGGTTTCCTTTTAATGAATATTGTGCTCTGTAGATTTTAAAAATATAAAGTAATTTGGATAAAAGGACCCAACAGGGATAACTATGAGCCGAAACCTGCGTTGTAATAAAATATAATGGTCTTCTTATAACAATTGGTTAAATAGATGTCTGCTTTAAGCTTTTGCTACTGTCAACACTGTAATTTTTGACTAAAAAAACCACTATCATGAATTCACATACTGTTTTGATGTTATAAATGGATTCTTTTATAAGAATGAAACCTGTGAGGAAATCTATGCCCTTCCCTGGCTGTAGAACTGAAGGAATTTGTGCAACACACATATGCTGGCAATGTCTAGAGAAGCATTTGGGGTTTGGTGCACCAGGTCCGTTAGTGACCTGCCTTCCCCACTTGACTGGCCTGGTCGTTAGCAAATGGATATGTCAATATGGCCCAAAGGTGGAAAAGACAATAAGGTAATGATTGCGCCCAAAGGTGTTTTTTCATTATTGAGTGGTGTTTTGGCTAAAAGATTCAATGGAGCACATAATTTAATTTGGGCCTTTAGATGGATTTTAGAATTATGATTAAAGATCAAATCGTGATGCATAATATCTAATTTTTTTTTTTCCTTTTGTTCTTCAATTTTCAGATCTAAACATAATGTTAAGTCTAAGTCAAATTAAGCCCCTCATGGGGAACAATTTCAAACAGTGGGAAGAAAAGCTGAAATTAGTCTTAGGGATCATGCAATTGGACACTGCACTGAGATTTGATCGCCCCAAGCCCAATAAAGAGGGTGAAGAAACTCCCCAAGAGAAGGCTGATATTGATAGATGGGAGCATTCAAATCGCATGTGCATAATGGTGATGAAGCAAACGATCCATGAGACTTTTCAGGGCATAATACCTGATACAGAGACCGGCGCTATTAAATACCTTAAGGCCCTTGAAGAGAAATTCACAAAGAGTAAAAAGACTGAAGTTAGTACACTCTTTGTGAAGATGGCAACAATAAAATACAAGGGAAAAGAAGGGGTTAGAGAGCATGTTATTGAGATGACAATACTGCAACGTGCCTTGAAAGGGCATAATTATGACATCTCTGATGAAGTTCTCATTGAGTTCATTTTTCTGTCTCTCCCGTCCAACTTTAGTCAATTCAAGATGACTTATAATTGTCAAAAAGGGACGTGGACACTACCTGAGTTTGAGGCTCAGTTGGTGCAGGAGGAAGAGAGACAGAAAATGACTAAGGGGGAAAGTGCTCATGTAGTAACATCTAATCCTAACGGTAAAGGCAAGAAGTGCAAGTTTGTTGCCAAGGTAGCTGCAAACAATGCCGCGCAGAAAAGCAAGAAGGAAGATACTTCAGCGAAAGCAGAAGAAAAGAACTGTTTTTTCTGCAAAGCGCCAGGACATACAAAGAAATTCTGCACTAACTATCATGCATGGTTGGCAAAGAAAGGTATGTCTCTTGCGTTAGTTAGTTCTGAAGTTAATTTAAGTTCTGTATCTCGATATACTTGGTGGATAGATTCAGGTGCAACGACTAACATCAGTATGTCGATGCAGGGTTGCCTAAGCCA
>LPNX011223459.1:903452-921463 GCA_001517045.1 Pseudotsuga menziesii
AGATTTTTATAAAAATCAGAAATTCCAGATTTCTTTTCAAACTTGTTTCCCAAGTATTAGCTAAATTTCAGCTGCCCTAGGATTAGAATTTTTTTTTTTTTGGCACTGCTATAAAAGGGATGAGTCTCCAAGGCTTGTAATCATCCAGAAAAATTGTCTGCTCCATTTGAAGACAGGATACTCTCCGGAGAAAAGGATTGCAAGTTCTTGGAAGGATTCGAGAGCCAACAACTCAAGTCAAGACCAGGAGCGTATCAACCCAGAGCCTTGGAAGCTGTCTGCGGCCTTTGAAGATGGAAAGTAAGTTCTGCTGTGCATTAAGCTTGATTTCTAAGTTCCGCTGTGCATTAATTTTAATTTCTTGCATAGGAGTAGATCTTGGTTAGGGTTTAAAGTAATTAGTTATACCCACAATTAAAAACCCTACATTAATATCCAAAAATGACGACGGGTAAATATCACACTAGGTCTATTGGAAGAAGACCCACACCAATAGATATATCCATGCTAAGTATCATCACTACCCTCCTCAAAAAAATTGGTGTCATTAATAGCATGGTATTTAAGGCCATAAGCATCTTTGACAAGGCTCATCAAGAAATCGACCATTTAGCTGATGTGTTTTTGAGAAATGGCTACAATGAGAATCAATACAATAAAATTGTTGCGAAGACCATGGTGGAAAATAAAATAATAGAAAAAGGGAAGACAATTATGAAGGAAAGAGGATTTTCCTCCCTTACATTAAGGGTACCATGAATAAGCTGACCAAAACACTAAAAAGAAATAATTTTAGAGTCATCTTCACTCTGTCCAACACAATCAAAAAAATGGTCGATTCACTAAAAGACCCCACCGATCCAGGTGCATACGAAGGAGTCTACTCAATCCCATGTTCTTGTGGGAAAGAATACATCGGTGAAACTAGATGATCCATGAGAACGACATTCAAGGAACACGGTGTTGATATAAGACATGACATGCATAAAAAATCAGCATTGGACGAACATTCTCACCTTACCAAACACCAGATCTGCATTGATAAAGCGAGATTCATTGCTAAAGAGGAGAGCCTAACTAAACGAAAAGTTAGAGAGAAAATAGAATTTAACATCACCCTAGACTTCCTTAATAGAGACGACGGTACTAAACTCAGCGACACTTGGAAACCGCTTCGACATGAACTTAAGATCAATGGCAATCAAACTAACTAACTAACAATTTAATTATAAAAATCAAACTAGCTAACAAATTACAATTATATTTAAATAAGAAAAAATGATTTTATTTAAACAATATGTAAAATTAAAAATAAAAAATTTTAAACTATTTACCATTAAACTTAGGTTCTAAAACTAATAAGTTATAATTTGAATAACCCCAATCAAAAATTAAAAAATGCTTTGATGCCCTATTAAAAAAATACTAATTTAAGAATTTTTAAACATAAGTTCCAAAAGTTTAAGTTGAAAACTAACAAATTATTTATAAAAAACAATTATATTTAAATAAGAAGAAATGATTATATTTAAATAACTTGTAAAAATAAAAATAAAAACCTTTAAACTAGTTATCTTTAAGCTTAGTTTCTAAAACTAATAAGTTATAATTTTAATAAATACCAATTAAAAATTAAAAAGGATTTAATACTCTATTAATAAAAATAATACTTTAAAAAGTTTTAAATGTAAGATCCAAAAGTTTCGGTGTGAAAATTTTTAATAATATATATTAAACCCTTAATAATTATTAACTTTAATTCAAATTTGGAAACAACAATAATTTTAGGTTTTGAAAAACCTTAAAATAATATTAAAAACCTAAATTATGATTTACCTTGATAAATTAAATTAATAAAAAATTAACCAAGCCAACCTAATATAAAAAAATTTAATTACATTTTTTATAAAACATATTTAATTATTATTTAAAAATAAATTGGACAATTGTTATTTTTCACCAAGCTTCTATTGGTCTCCTGAAGATGATCTCATAGTAGAGACCGAAATGTCGAGAATAGAAAATACATGAACGTTGTTCTACATCCACCTATTCATTTTCTATTAGAAGTCAAATCATAAACAAATTGATTTTAGGTGCCCCTAGAGGCCTATATAATGTAGCTCAAGATATGAGAAAAAGGCTGGCAATTTTATAACTAGAAATAATATTTCTATGTTGTTGAGTCAAGTGTATATTTTTTCCATGTAAATATTTTGACAGAGATTAATGAAATTACGTCTTGCAATATGTTCCTTCTATGTTTGTCCTTGTGTGTTTATCATTATCTGTTTGTGAGGATTCATCAGAAAAATAATACATTGAGTGTAGTACAATTTAATCAAAATTTAGTAGATGTGATGCTATGTTCATGGTTAAATTTTAAATATTACAGAAGTTCAAAGTTCATTTGATTTTATTGCAATGTTTAATACACTTTGTGATTTCTCTGTAAATAGAAATAGTTTTTCTATTTTGCACTTACAAAATGTTTGATGTTCAAGAAACACAAATATATCATGTTAATACTTCCAAGCTGTAAAGAATTCCTGAATTATGTTGATTACAACTTAGTATGTTCGAAGCTTATCTTCCTTTAGGAAATTCACCCGTCGATGCTTCCTAATGCCTAAGATTTGTTTTGATCATTTCATATCCTTCAATTTTCCTATTTGTTTTTCCTGACAACTTCAAATCCCCCTATTCAATTTTCCTTTGCATTAACAATTTTATTCAGACAACTTGTCAAATTTTTTTATCCTTGTAAATAATGATACAAACCTCAATTTAAAATCCAATATATCTCTAATATTGTTAAATCTGAGCTTCATCATGCTTGGGATTGTTCTATCTTCAATCTAGTTCAATTGTGGGGCTAACATGTGTATTATCCATAGATCTTCACTGGCCAAATTCTTCTATTTAGCCAACGTTTTTAGACATGGAAAAGGGATATACAAGAGATACAGAAGCAAAGGTAGTAGATTAAGAAATAAATAGTTGGAATAGTAAGAGTTCATTGGATTTCATTAGACAAAGAATTTTAGACTGTAGAGGTAGAAAACATAATGTTCAATGCTTGGAGATACTGAATGGAAGACTGAGAGTCTTTATTTGTATGCTTGAGTTACTTCCTTGGTTGTGTGTTTTCTCTTTGTGCACAATCATATTTCTATCATTCTCCAAAATTGATGTAACCTTTTTCATTTGAAGAATAAATTCAAAGGGTCACACTGGAAGTGGACACGGTGATGTATGCATTCTAATCCAAACTCCGTTAGCAAGTTGGGTGAGTGCACAAAGTTGAGGGACCTTTTAGATACAATGGTAGATTGAATTCAATCACTCTTGATACATAAAATAGAAATCATCCCAAGCAATCCTGAGCCTTCCAAGCCTAGTCCCAAGGCTGCCAATAGGCATGCTAATTAGGCTAGTAGAACAAAATGTGCCCCCGTTTTATTGAAGAAAATCATGCTCCTGTTTTTTGAAACCCTGTTTTTTCTAAAACGGGTCGAGCTCATCATTTTCTCCACAACACGGCACTGTTGGATCTTGGATGGAGTAGAACGTGAGTGGGCAAACGCATTTTGGGTGAGCCAAAGCCATCCACCTCCACCTTTGATCCATCGGATCTCAACTTGAGTGCATTAAAAGTTTGTTTGAAAGAATGCGTGCAACAGGTTAATTAATGGAACAACATTAACAGAAATTAAATGCTCAGAACAGGAATGAAAAACAAGACTGGTAAACAGATATAAACGAAACACAACATCACAGACAGAAGTTGATAACGGAGTTCACCCCCTCCACTGGGCTACGTCTCCGGGTCCCTCTCCAATGGGTACCGATCCAATTAATCTCTTTAAGATGGTACAAAATGGTTCTGGAATCAACTTCAGCAACTAAAAATAGAGTGCTATACAAATTTTTGAAGACCTCTCTTCTGGAAATTACAATTAGCATTCAAAGACAAAGAAGGCTAAACTATAACAGAGAATGTCGACCTCTACTGTAACAGCATCTAGACACGTCACAGCAAAAGGCTCTTTAAGCTTCTAATAACAGAGAAATGATGCTCTGCGCTCCAAACCAGTCTGTGTCTCTCCCCCCTTGGCTGTCCCGCTTCCTTGGCAAGCATCCTCTATTTAAGCATTTTGCGAGAGGATCCCTAGCGGACCACAGCCGTTATCTTCTTTATTATCATTACAACCATATTCTAAACTGAATCATGCCATCCCACCAAGTCACAGCCCAAGCGTTATGTTACCACGACGTTCCAGATACCCAAAATGTTGCACCCAACTCCATGCTCATGTGCCGACTCACAACATGTCGTAATGACTTGCAACTGGGCTATGCCACGTAACGTAACTGTTTGATGTTACTATCAACTTCGCAGCATATAAATTTCACGACATATGAGGACTCCGCCATATACCCGATCCCCCATTGCAGCACACAAATGTCGCAGCCTATGAGGACTTCGCCGAACCATGCAATGTTCCACTTGACGGTTCGCAAGCTGCTCGGCCCATACATAACTACGCACCCAGGAGATAAGCTGCGCACCAGGTGATAACTGTGCACCAGGCGCGGCATGCGATAACTAAGTGGCTCATATCACTGCGCGAGCTGCACGACCCATGCAAGATCGCAGGCTGCGCGGCCCATGCCGGCGGCGCGATGTTCTGTCGAACCGCGTGGCCCTTAAGGCTAGTCGCGCACTATGTATAGCATGTTATGTTCATAGACTAACAATCATTGTACCATATTGGATCAATATAATCTGAAGATGAATAATCCACCGGATCAACCTTTGCATCAACCTCATCTTTGTGAGGTATTTTTCTTCAAATCTTCTCATATTTTCCTCAAATATTCTCATGAATTTGTCCCTAAATTCATTAATTTATTTTCCCTAATTTGAAATTAAGACAAAATATTTTATTTATATGGCCAATGGAAACAAAAACCCCAACGGAATTGTCCAATGGTTGCCAATGGAAAGCAGTGGAAACCAAAACCCCAATGGAAATGGCCAATGGAAACCAAAACCCCAATGGAAATGGCCAATGGAAACCAAAACCCCAATTTAATCATAAAAATCAATTAATTTTGATTATTTACCAAAATTCATACCCAAAATTCACATGCCCAATGGAAACCAAAACCCCAATTAACTCATAAAAAAAAAATCAAATTCATTATTTCCATATGCATATTCACAAGCATCCTTGTGAATCCGTGCCAAAATTCACAAATATACAAAGTTTGTCAAGCACATTGCAAGTTTGCATAAGTAATTTACATTCCCAATGTAAACCAAAACCCCAATTAACTCATAAAAAACAAATGAAATTAACTATTTGCATACATGTATATTCATAAGCATCATTGTGAATCGAAACCAAAATTAACAAATATGCAAAGTTTGCCAATTATATTGCAAGCTTGCATACAACTAAAAAAATTCAAGTAGAATTCATATCTTCCCTAAAATACATACACAAACATGGGAAATTGCTTGCCTCTATCTGAAATATCAAAGTTGGTCATCCAAGAACATCAATAAACACCTTATAGTTTTGATGAAACTTCCTAATCCAAGTGTTAAAATAAGGTATAGAATCTTCCCATGCTCAACAAATATTTCCTCTTGACTGAAGGGTACTTTTTGTTAAGTTCAAGACAACGAAGTTCAACAACAGGCTCTACAAACATCAAGATACATAAGGAGGTTGATGTGTTTGATTACACGCCAATCATATACTAATACATGATAGAATCCAATGGAAACCTTGAAACCATAAAAGCCACTATACACAATTGTGCATTTAAAGTCTCTCATGGGTATATAGAAAGAGGGCATAGAACTAAAATAACATCAAGTGGAAACCATACATGGCCCAAATTACATATAAACAAAGGTCTGCTAAATAAACTTTGGAGTCCAAAAAACATCACGCTACAACAAATAATTACATATTTAACAAAATCGTTGCGTATACTAGGATTGTATTCATCAAACGCACATTGTGCCTCCTATTCTAGGGTCTAGTCGTTGCCTCTACCCGCAATTTGGGAGCTTTTCCTGCAAAGGGAATTAGTCAGCACCTCACAATTTCAATGAAACATCATAATCCAAGCTTTAAAATAAGCTAGAGGAGCTTCCCAATCAACATATCCACATAGGACATTTTATGTACACATCCATATGGAAAGTGGAATTAATACTTGAATTTAGGACATAAATTTAAAATGAAAAAATATTAAATGTTTATTCTTTACTATAAAATTCAAGATCAATTTTAAAATTTAAATAATAGATTTAGTTTATTTTGTTATTTGTCGTACATTAGTTATACACTTTTTAGTGCTTAGAGATGGCATTATATCATCTCATTATTTTTATAATGATATTTTATTTGTATTTATGATTGTAGTGGCTACTATGGATAACAATGCTAAGATATTGAGGGTTATTGTCCATCTCGGAGAGATTGGTTTTGCCTGGAGGGGTGGAGATGAGCTCCACCACTCCTTGTCAGACTCATTACTGACTATTGTTGATACGATTGCAAGGTCAAACAATGCTTTGTATAGCATAGCATCCTATAGGGAGAGGAAAAGACAATAATATGATGATGGGTTGAGCTAAAACAAGGTAAAGAAGCTAAAAATAACCAAAGAACACATCTATACATTGTTTAGAGTGTCTGGGATGGATGACATTTCGGAGAGCACTAGGACACATATTTCCATTGAGTGGTGCACCATTCCACCCATTAGAGACAATTAGATGGATATATGTTACATGGTGTTTGAAAATCCCCTACACAATAACAAGGAAGTATGGGTGTACTTCCTCCAAAATTTGTATGTAGAGTTTGTGATGGGTAAACATCTCAACTATTTTTACATGTTGGGATTCGAGGGATTTGGTATGGGGATTCTCCAATACCAACCAAATTCTAGGCATAGAGATTCCAATCCACAGATACTTGCACACTGTGCCCAGATACCGAGGGTAGACATCCCTCTTGCAAATGACATGGTTTCCCAGACAGAGGAGGCATTTATAACTCTAGCTGAGATGGATCCTTGGCACATGACTACTATTGACCAGAAATTGCCCACTTCCTCTATTGGGGTACAACCACCAGCTTCTGGTGGTAGAGGAACATCTATTGGTGGGGATAGACCGACATCCCATCTACCTCAGAGCAAGCCACACCTCTGCACAATGTGTGTTCAATCCTGTTATGGTCCTGTACTAAGACATGGTACCTCTACGATGACTGGTGGTTAGGTAAGGACATTGTTAAAACTCTATTATTATTCAATTTTTAATTTTTCCGTATTGTATGTAACATATTAAAAGATTCATAATATATGCAATATTTACTCTTGCAGGAGATTGATGCCTCTCAGGGGGGTGGTACTGCACCCAGTGTGGTTGTATATAAGGCCTAAACAACCAACATTGAGGTAATATTTAAACATTTTTCACTTTGTTAATACATATCATTTTTGTTAATGCATGTGTTACTCTTGATTAATTTGTTAAATTGTCTAATATTTACAATTTTTGAAGTTGTGGGAACCCCATTTAGAACCTGATGCTGGACACATTGATCTCAGCAAAATACTCGAAGGTGGAATTTATGATTATCTAAAGAATGTAAGTACATGGTTAATGACTAAATTTTGTTCGAATTATTTAAATTTCTTACGGTACACTCCTTTATAGATTGCTAATATTTATAATTTTTAAACTTGTAGATGCTATCTGCATCTGAAGAGGGACAAGAAATTGATGGAAGCGGTCACTCCCATGGGGGAGATATGTCCTAGGAAGGGGTAAGTATATTAAAACATGTTCTAATTTTTCAGTACATATTATTCCATCCATTCAACTCCATGTCTAACTATGGTAACAATTTATGACTGCATATATCGTCACAAATCCTTGCACTGCCTCTTTGGTTTGGATCTCCCCATAGTCCAAATGTAGATAAGGGGGTTGTTTACATTAGATGACCCTCTTCATTGAAAAGAGTGGGTGTCCATGAGGATCAAACTACTCATCCCACAGTAATGTACACACTTCCAATGGAAGTTGCTGGTTATCTTTGAATTCACTTCACAACTAGTTTTTCTTAATGTTATTTTCACATGTTTACAACATCAGGATGTAGAGTCATCAGTGCTAGAACTTAGTGGGGTTGTTGATGCTACATTCAATGCTGCATATACACTAGGGATAAGTCACATTGAGGTACATCTACTTGAATATTTTTAATTGCACAGTTCATTTGTATTTTTTATGGACATGCACGATGTCTAACTATTTTAACATTTGGTGAATGTAGCCACACTCTGGTCCATTAGTTCACGCAATTGAGGTTGATGTTCAACCTATGTCTCCTCTTAGTACTGAAGGAACCCGGTATCTTCCCCTATAACAATTTTTTACGGTGAGATGTTCATTTTTTACATAGTTGATTAGTACTTTCTCATTCATGTACATGTTGATAATTCTTGAGATAATTGACATAATTTTTTTTATTCGCAGAGAAGCATTGCAGAGAGACTCTTTGCAAGGAGGAGGACACCAGAGGAATCTATACCCCTGACGGATGTAGTGAGTATTTGTTTCATGTACACTTGATTCATATTTTAAATTTTCAAACTTTGTTATTGCTGGATAGTACTAGTTCAGTTACATGATCAAGAAATATTGTCATTGATTTGTAGTCGCCAGAGTTGCACAGTGGTCATGGATAGAGGAAACAATCATCAGGGTCTGGGAAAAACAAGAGAAAGTTAGAGTTTTGATGTGTTATTCTAGGACAAATATGCATTTTTTTGTACAATCCAGAGTTAGAGTATAGGGACACAGTCTAGGACATATGTACTTTTGTTTGTAAATGTACATCAAAGATGTTTTTCATACATGTACATTGACAGGCCATATAAGGGCCTTCTATTTTTATATTATAACTTTCATGATATAAAAAATATTTCATATCAAGGATCGTGAGATATTCATGGTTCAGTATTTTAAGTGTGATTATACACGTGTGGCCAAGAATGTTTCTATGTGTAATGGTCCCAATTTTTTTATAGATTTTACAATGGCATGGAGATATCAGTTATACATTTGAGAACAATGCACAATTACAATATTATGTAATGACAAAAATGTACATTTCAATTTTTTTTTACTGCGATCAAATTGCATATACAATGTTAAATTGTATGAACACAAATATGGAACAAACTGAATACACATAAGCACCCAACACAGCTAAGAAACTTAACCAACTAAGTGGAATACAAAAGCACCTTACCCACATAACAACCTAACAAAATTTTAAAGGATGCATGAAGTTGAGACACCTAAGTGATGCACCTGTGTGGTCTACATAAATTAAATTAGTGTGTGGCATGATGTCTTTCATCTAATGAATACATAGGATACACATCAAACCTAAAAGTATCTGAGTATTGTAAGGTGATTCAAAATAATGGTTATGATTATATCATGCACATTATGTATATCCTGCACGTTATTTTATCATTTTGTTAATGTACATGGAATTTGATGAATGGCCTCAAGGAACAACTTTCGAAGAGACGAAAATTATGTGTGATTTTATTATAGTTGAAATTGATTGGAGAAGTACTATTCTGAATCTTGGTTTATAAATTTATGTTTTATTTTTATGGATTATTATTCGAAACATTCATAGCGTGAAGATATATATTTTGTAATAATGGCGTAATAGGTTGGCCACTTATTTCTTAGCATAAAAATATTCCATTACATGGTTACTGACATAATGGCATTGTCTTCTCCTGCATTTCATCATACAAATGCTCACATCTCTTGGATGACCAAGCTAAATTAATATGGGAAAAAACCTTATTTTGAATTTCCAGTATCATGAATGATATGAGATCCTAAGATAAATTCACCTTCATGTAGAGATTGACAACTCCTTTCACCTTGATTAAAACACAAAAAAAGAATATTTGTTGCTTGACAATGATGGGAAATAAGTCAAGTTCAACACCTTACAACATGTAACAGAATTCTCAACAGCTACACATGGAATTATAGTTTGCAACAAGTATTTTTTCAAGAGGGGAATATCTACAATCACCTTCAAGCTGACTTTTATGTGAAAAAATTTCACATTCACTTACTGACCAAAACCCAAGTTTCCAAAATTGACCAAAAAATGATCCCTTGTCCATGGACCCATACAAGAGGGCCAACCCTAGCACTTTCTCTATGTCCTAAATCAAACAAAGACAATGGTTTGTCAATTCGAGCAACGACCATCATTATATCACATGTTGAATCCCACCTCCTATAGGATTTCAGGGACACTTGTTGAATCCCTACCTAGTGCATAGAATGGAAATCGTGCATCAAAAAGGGTTTTGGGTGGGTCATGAAAGTGTTTTTAGGTAGGTTCCATGTGGGAACACTAACCAAACGTTCACGTTTGAGGAATTTTCAAAGCTGACCCCTATGTGAAAAAATTGGACATTCCCTTACTGAGCAAAAACCCTAGATTCCAAAATTGACCAAAAAAATGATCCCTTGTCCATGGACCCAGATTAGAGGGCCTGTCATAGCACTAAATTGATGTCCTGAATACAATGGAATTTACATTTCATCGATCCAAGAAATGATCATCATTCTATGGCATGTTGAAGCCCACCTCCTATAAGCTTTTAGAGACACATGTTGAATCCCTACCCTGTGCATAAAATGGAATCCATGCATCAAAAAGGGATTCCAGTGGGTCATGAAAGCATTATTAGGTAGGTTTAATGTGGGAACTCTATCCACACATTCACGATTAAGGGATTTTCAAAGATGACCCCTCTATGAAAAAATTGGACATTTCCTTACTAAGCAAAACCCTAGTTTCCAAAATTGACCAAAAAATTGATCCCTTGTCCATGGAACTAGATTAGAGGGCCTGTTGTAGCACTATGCCAATGTCTTGAATCTAGCGGAGTAGACAGTTTGTCAATTCGGTAAACGGTCATCATTCTATGGAACATTGAATCCCACCTCCTATAGGCTTTCAGGGACACCTATTGAATCCCTACCTAATGCATAGAATGGAAATCATGCATAAAAAAAGGATTCTAGTGGGTCATGCAAGTGTGTTTAGGTATCTTCCATGTGGTAATGCTAGCTACACATTCACAGTCAAGGAATTTTCAAAGCTGACCCCTATGTGAAAAAAATGGGCATTCTCTTACTAAGCAAAACCCTAGTTTCCAAAATTGACCAAAAAAATGATCCCTTGTCCATTGACGTATATTATAGGGCCTCCCATAGCACTATCTTGATGTCCTGAATCCAATGGAGCCAATGGTTCATCGATCCGAGAAACATCCATAATTCTTACGCACATTGAATCCCACCTCATACAGGCTTTCAGGGACACCTGTTGAATCCCTACCTGCTGTATAGAATAGAAACCATGCATCAAAACCGGCTTCCGATGGTTCATTCAACTATGTTTATGCAGGTTCCATGTGGGAATTCTAGCCACACATTCACGGTCAAGGAATTTTCAAAGCTAACCCCTATGTGCAAAAATTGGACATTCCCTTACTGTGCAAAACCCTAGTTTCCAAAATTGACCGAAACATGATCCCTTGTCCATGGAAACAGATTAGAGGGCCTCCCCTAGCAATATCTCTATCTTGAAGCCAACGGAGCCTATGATTCGTTGATCCAAGAAATTCCCATCATTCTATCGCATGTTGAATCTAACCTCCTACATGCTTTCAGGGACACTTGTTGAGTCCCTAACCGGGGAAAGAATGGAAATCGTGCATCAAAACAAGGTTTCGGTGGGTCATGCAAGCATGCTTAGGCATGTTCCATGTGGGAACGCTAACAACACATTCATGATTGAGAAAATTGAGAAGTTGACCCCCGTGTGCAAAAATTGGACATTCCCTTTCTGAGCAAAACCCTAGTTTCCAAAATTTACCAAAAAAATGATTCCTTGTCCATGGACCTAGAGTAGAGGGCTGCCCCTATCACTATTCCAATGTCCTGAATTGAACATAGCCAATGGTTCGTCAATCCTACCAATGACCATCATTCTATCGTAGGTTGAATACCACCTCCTACAGGCTTTCAGGGACACCTGTTGAATCCCTAACCTGGGAATAGAATGGAAACTGTGCATCAAAACAGGTTTCCAGTGCATCATGCAAGCGTGTTTAGGTAGGTTCCATGTGGGAATTCTAGCCACACATTCACAGTCGATGGATTTTCAAAGTTGACCCCTATGTGCAAAAATTGGACATTCCCTTACTAATGAAAACCCTAGTTTCCAGAATTGACCAAAAAAATGATCCCTTGTCTATGGACCTAGAGTACGGGGCCATCCCTAGAACTATCTTGATGTTCTGAATCCAACAAATATGACGTTTTTTTGATCCAAGCAACAACCATCAGTCTATTGCATGTTGAATCCCACCTCCTATAGGATTTCAAGGACACCTGTTGAATCACTAACCTGTGCATAGAATGGAAACCGTGGATGAAAATGAGGTTTTGGTGGGTCATGCAAGCATGTTTAGGCATGTTCCATGTGGTAATTCTATTCACATGTTCATGGTCAAGCAATATGCGAAGTTGACCCCTATGTGCAAAATTTTGACATTCCCTTACTGAGCAAACTATGGTTTCTATGGTTTAGAATGCAAAATATGGTTTACGTTGCAAACTTGAGTTAATAGGATTGGATATAGGGTTTGTAAGCTAGTATTGGAAATGGTTATTAGGATAGGATTACCACTCCTTAACATCACGTCTCTCATGGAGAAACAAATTATGAGAGTCAAGGAGATAATTATCGGATTCAAGGAGATCTCCTTATAGGATCAACTTATAGCCGAAGGAGATGGTCTTGGGATATATGGCATGATTCATGTAAGTATGAATATAATACAACAAATCCATGGTGAATCTCAAGTGCAATTTATATAGTTGTATAAGTCTATTGAATTTATCAATCTATCAAGCTGTAAGTAATCAATGAGACCATGAAACCAAAATATCTGACTTCCACATACCTGACTACCTACCTATGGTCATTCGACTAGATCAACGGGATCACATTTATTAGCAACGATATCCTTTAACATCTCATGCTCGAAGAAAGGAAACAAGTATCGTAAATTTGATGAGTTCTTGTTTGGAATTGTTTGTAGATGGAGGTTTGTGCCAATAACTAAGTTTATATAATGGTATACAATTTGACCTGGTCTATAATCTTCAAATACATAACCTTTTTTTCTTTCGTGCATGGGAAACATGTGTCAAATATTATCCTTTGATAACCATCGAACCAATTGGAAAATCATTTCCCTCCGAGTCGCTTAATGAGATAATGAGGGTCTACTTCCCATCCAAACAACATGCCAGCCAGTACTTAGTGTGCCATTCATTGCCTCTCAAGAAAACCACTACGTATATGTGCCCTGCATAAAATAAAGTGTATACCTAGGAGTCATCTAACTAAACAAAACTAGTCGTCAAACATTTCAAAGTTATCACCATAATAGTCGAACCTCGTTGTATGAGATCTGAAATGTGGTCATAGTCATGTGAAATACTCGACTGGCCCTCCTCCATCTGGGATAATTCTGCAGTTACTTGTTGACCAATGGGGATTGATACACAATCTTAGTTTTCAACCCAATATGTGGATTCATAGTTGTCCCATTCACCACTAGCACATGGATAACAAAAACAAGAGAGTTTCCTTGTCCACATTTTAACTATAGCATTGTCTGATGTCATAAATGAATGGAATGCACGAGTTCCTTGGACAGTATTGCACTCATATAGGTGTGATCGATCTACATAGACCACCTCCCAAAAATATCTATGTACATGTTCTTTTTTAGATGATTGGTCTTCTTTCCTTCTAGCTCCCTTCCCCATCACTAAAGAACACCATGCAACGATCGTCTTTGCATCTTGGATGAGTGAAATAGTTGTGAATCTCATCTCTTTCCTATGTAATGTATTCTTAATGCATGAACCTGCTCCATCATGTTCCCCTTTTCTGTGTCCGATCCCAAAATAGTTCCAAATATGTGGCACCTTTTGCCTCTTGTGGAGAATACACAACCATTGGAAGACACGGGAATTTTTGAATTTCCCCACACAACCATCAGACCAAATCCAATGTTGTTCCATCTATATATTGTTATCCTCTAAGTATTTGTAGAACAATTGAAAGCTGTGTTGTACAAAATCCAAGTCATGACACTTGTAATTTCTTATTTAAAATTGATATTCCTTTAATATAACCCTTTTCTCTTCAGTACTATCTTCCCCATGTCTATAGGTGATATGGACCATAATGTTGAGCTGGTCTGAGTGATAATATTGAATCTAAATGTCATTCTGTGGCTGAATAGTGTAATTTTCCACAAAGTCGACCACTGATGATATAGTTCCAATAGGAAGTGTATCCCTGTACATTCTAAATTGCTCATCTTTCCAAAGAGCCACATGTACATGCTTTGCATATTGTTGTTCCTTTTCAAAGAATTCCTCCATGAAGTTGCATACCAGTACCTGGTAGATCAACAATAAAGATGTACATATCAATAGGTTGTTACATATATGAATTAGCAATAGATGAAGAGAAAAATACTATTCATGAACTTGTTACTAACCTGAGATGTGACCAATTGTATTTTTTTTCTTTCATTCCCTCAACCAATATCATACGTCACATACTTGAATGACTACAAGTTCACTTCATGTCTCCCAAGTTCATGCTCATTGGTGACATGTATGCATTTGTCCAAAAATTCAATTCCACCACACCTTGCGAATGTCCCATCTATGCAAGGCCTTTGATAAAATGTGCAACCTTCTGTCCTTCTACACAAAATGCTATGGATAAAGTCTCTAGATGATGTCAGTGGCAATGTAGCTGAGCATTCCTGCACAAGAGTGTTATGCAATACACACAATAAATGTATATGTGTGTCATAGAAATAACCATACTCAATGTGATATCGACACAACATATGTTGCGAGTTGTATTTATTTCAACATACCATGGTTTGCATTTCTCGATTGATATTTGGCCCAAGTTAAGTCCATTATGTTCATGCCTAAATCTCTCATATAATTTTTTTTGTGTCATGTTAATAAAATGTTTAATGTGGGGCTCACGATCCCTTGAACCCTTTCTCAATTTTAGTACATCTTTTTGGTTGGATGAATGTCTGCTATTGTCATGCCAAAACTCCTGCACCAGTCCCTTTATCGCATCAATGAGCTTCATATCGGAGCATGGAAACCTGCCAATGAGGGACTAGACATATATTTCACCAGAGTGAAGTTGTTCTCTTCTAGAACAATACCTACTGAGTGCTTTGATATCCAATCTTACAAGTTTGGATGTAGGCTTAAGAAGGCGAAGGGCCCTGGTGCTTTTGTTCACGATTGATTGTGACAACACACGACGAGATGCATTGTGACCCTTTGAATGATATTTCTTTCTAATAGTACTAAATGCATCTACTAAACTTCTGACAACATGAGAACTTGGTTCATAACTATTTATCATCTTTATCCTTAATTTTTTCCTAACGACAGTCATAGACCTAGATTTTAACAATGATATAAATAATCTACATTTATCTCCATCACATTTAGAACCAAAATAGTGGACAAGTATCTATTGAGATTGATATGCAATACTGCATTTAGACAATGTACCTTTAAGCGAACCAATGATACTTTCATTGATCTATATACATTTTGGAGTTCTTTGGCGTGAAGTTGCTAATGGAGGTAGGGATGTTGGAACTGTACCTTGTACCATATCACTCGGACGGTCTGGCATTTGAACATGGGAATCATGTCCTTCTGTTTCTTTCTGTCGGTCGAACGGTGGCAATTGGAAATCCTTCTGGGTGGTATGAACAACATTGTCTTCTTCGAGCATACGTTCGGCATTTAACATCTCTCTAACTTCGTCACTTGTATACCCACATTAAATTAAATCTTTAAAGGTTTTAGGTGGCCTAGATGTGCACCTACATTTTACTCCTTGATCAGTGCCACGCAGTGCTCATTCTTCTACTGATATGTTGACTGAAGGCCCCTCGAGTGAATTTTTTTTTCTTTCTTGATTTGGATTCATAGGAGGAACTATGGCATCCTCAACAACCAGAATTGGTTGAGTGTCCATAGAGCGTCTTCAATTTCTCATGTCATTTGTTTTCTTGTCTCTAATTTCTTCAAGGATATCACTAGGTATCCTCTTTCTTGCTCGATTGCATGAGTTTCCCATCACCACAATGATCAATGATATATGGTTTCCTTTGCTAGCTCCTCAATGGTACTCTTAAATGGGAGACTACCCAAGATCGGTTTCTTTATTTCTCAATTATGTCTAGATACTGAAGTTAGGGGGAAGATTGGAATAATGTTTCCTTTTCTAGCTCCTCAATTGCAAGAAAATAATGGTAAAGATTCTCTATGGTGCTCCTCAATGGGAAATTCAGCAAGCTTGGTTTGTTTCTTGCTCAATTGTGTCTACATACTCGACCACAATGACCAAGTTAATGTTTCCTTTGCTATCTCCTTAATTGCAAGAAAAACAATGGTGGAGTTGCTCTATGGTGCTCCTCAATGGGAAATTCCCCAACCTTGGCTTGTTTCTTGCTCAATTGTGTCTACAGACTCCACCAGAATGACCCACTTAATGTTTCCTTTGCTAGCTCCTCAATTGCAAGAAAAATAATGGCGGAGATGCTCTATAATGATTCTTGATCAATTAATGGTTTCTTTCTTGCTCAATTAACTCTTTATTTATTGCTCCTCAATGTATACCCTGCTCCAAGAAATACTTAGACACTTGTGGTGGAGATGCTCTATGGTGCTCCTTGCTCAATTAATGGTTTCTTTCTTGCTCAATTAATTATTTATTTCTTTCTCCTCAATGTATACCATGCTCCAAGCAATACTTAGACACTTGCGGTGGAGATGCTTGATGTCAAAAACAATTTTGTGTGATAATATGGTGAAGAAGAGAATGTTCACACACAGTCTGCAACCTGAAATTGCATGTGGACTGTCAAACCTATGTGAAATATGATAGAGTGTTTCTCAGACAGGGACTGCTATTGTTTATACTGAGACGAAACATGCACATGTTATTGTTAACAAAAATGGGGGCATTTTTTGACAACATAAAATGACTGGGCATTTTACTCTAATAGTGTTTAGGAGCATTTAAGAAGGTATTTGCACAGCTAAGTGATCATTCAAGGTTTAGGGGGAATTAACAAGCACTCCCTTAGTCTTTGTGCCTTAACACCCCCCCTCTCTTCAATCTCACTATATTGTTTTACAACTTGAGGGATATGTGTGTGAGAAAAACATAGGTTAGGGATGTGTGTGTGTGTGTGTCAAAGAGATAGGTTAGGGGTTGCTAATGGTAAGGGGAGACATAGGGATGTGTGTCTGTGTGTCAAATAGATAGGTTAGGGGGTGTTAGTTGTAAGGGGAGACATATGGATGTGTGTCTTTGTTTCAAATAGATAAGTTAGGGGGTGTTACTGGTAAGGGGGGACATAGGGATGTGTGTGCGTGTGTCAGAGGGGAGACATATGGATGTGTATGGGGTGACTAGGAGTTTACGAGTTGGGGGGGGACAGGTTAGATTAATGTGGGGGTGTCTAGGTGTTGTAGAGGGGATGTAATATGGGGGTGTAGGTTAGAGGTATTTGGATTGGTTGGGGAGTGATATAAGGGAGGGTGGTGTTAGTGGTGAGTGGATACCCATGGATGTGACCCATGGATGTGTGGGGGGGTGTCTAGGTGTTGTAGGTTATATGTTAGGGGGTGTTGGTAGTAAGGGGAAACATAGGGATGTGTGTGTGTGTGTGTGTGTGTGTGTGTGTGTGTGTGTGATAGAGAG
>LPNX011223459.1:935243-949056 GCA_001517045.1 Pseudotsuga menziesii
ATTCACTAAAACGCACTCCGATTTTTAATCAATACAATACACATGCGTTATCGTTCAATATAACGAGCACATGTTTGGTTTAAATTAAAAAAGTATTCCCTTTAAATGATAAGGCCGAGCCTCCACCCATGCTTGCATGGCATTCTTATTCCTATGTGTCTGCTTCAGACTTTGCTTCGGATTCAACATGTCTATGCCTTAGAGTATGATAAAGTATGGCGAATTAAACATTATATCCAAATTTTTAATATGCTCGTGTTTAGCTGTTGGTTACAGTATGCTGCACACCTCCATTTTTTATGAAATTTAGAAACATTTATGGTTTTTTTTGCAGATTCCAAATATGTAAATTTTAACAAGAATACATAATTTTTTCTATTTTTTTCTTATTTATCTTCTCTCATTACTCCTCAACTCAAAAAACACACCGTTACTATTTCATCCCTATATCTTTCATTTCTCAACCATTCAAAAAAAAATTGTATGGTGTACTAAAGAACATTGACCTCTACATGCTATAAAAAAACCCATTTCCAAATAATTCCATTAAGACATTCAAACACTGCACCCACAATTGACATACCAATTTCGAGGTTTGATCTCTTAGATAATTAAAAAAATATAAAAATATTATTTTTATTATTGGAAAAATAGTAGCGCATTAGTATGATATGTTCTCTATATGTCTACCAATTTTCGTAAGTTTATTTCATCATTTAGTAACTCAAAGGCTACACCCACAAAAACATATACCTTATAATTTGTCCCAAAAATAAAAAGTTCATGTTAAAAAATATCGGACTTTAAATAGTTAACAACATTTTCAGTAGAAAAAATTTATATATTTGGAAACGTCGTTTAATTTCCTACATTTTTTTTTCACTCATCGCAAGATTCATCATGTAAGTATCTCAAAATATCCATGCAAGTTGATGGATGCATGTTCTTTTAGTTTTCTATTACATCTAACGCGTCAAAAGAGACCCTCATTAGCTTGCACAGATCGAGTTACAATATTCATTTTCATGGTTGCATTCTCGGTTTATCCTCATTATTTTGTTTGTATTGTTCTCTTTAATCTTACTATATATTTCTTATTGAAACTTAACAATTAAAAACTATTCACATTTAAAATCTTGTTGGTTAACTAAAAGGTCGTGGAGTTTATGGATCAATATGGGGTAGGTATGTTTCTACAAATTAAAAAGGATCACTTTATTAGGCTTAAATTCATAGTCACTTTTTGGTTCTAACACAAAAGGTGAGCTTCTAACTTTATGGGGACATTTATTGTTTGCTAAAAAAAGAGGGGTTAAGTATATAAAAATGGTTGGTGATTCAAATTTGTTATAGATTGGGAGAAAGGATATTCCAACATTTATGTTATGCAGTTGTCTCACTAGAAAAGTAGAATTAAGTAGTTGATAAAGTCTTTCCTAATTATCTTATATTTCAGGAATATAATCCTCAAGGTGATCGTTTTTCAAAAGAAGCAATTGGGAATATGGTTGATCCTATCTATTTTGAGGAATTACTTGACATAGGATCAACTCCTTTTTTTAGTTTTCATATGTTCTTATGTTTTGACCAAGCATCTATCATTCTTTTTGTCGAATGTCAATTTTATTAGATTTATTCTTGATAACATGATAGTCACTCTTATTGGTCTTATCCTTCATAACATGATAGTCTAGTTTTGTTGGTCTCTTACAAATGTCTTTCCATAAAGGAGGTGATTATCTTGACAATAGAGTCTTTGTTTGGACTTTTTTTGGGAAAAGAGGTTACACATGTTTCTATTTGTGTTCAGTGATGATGTAATTTTGATTCTATGAATAACAAGTTATTTTTTTTGGGATTGAAAAAAAAAATTACTCGGTTTGATTTTTCTATAACTTGGTTTGACTTTTCTATAAGATGTTACTTTTTTTCTCTGTTTTTTTCAATTCTTTTAAATATTTATGTTGTATATTTTAATTTTTTCTTCTTTTTATTTAACAAAAGATTCTTTGGATGCAAGGAAACTAGTAGGTTATTAAGATGACATGGTTTTCCTTAAATAATGGTAATGACTCAACTTTATTTGTCAATTTGACAATTGAGTTACGATAAATTTTACCATCTTCCAAAAACAATATAAGATACTAATTAATAACTAGCTTCAGGTAAAGATGGGATGCATCCAAAGGGATCCAATTTCTTGAGGTATACATTTTTTATCATTTGGATTCCTCTTTGTACTTGACTAGGTTTGAATTTTTTTATATTTTATTTAGGTGGATATGTAATTTATATTTTTTGAATATTATTTTTTATTTCATCTTTTTTTGAATATTTTTTATTGATCTCGGCTGTATAACATGATTCTTAGCTTCTCTACATGCAATACTTATGTTATGATAGGCAATAATCATGTTTTTAATCATAAGGTGACTAACGTGACAGAATCTCGGCCATACTGTGTTAAAAAACAGTTACTTCTCTCAATGCAATAATCATGCTTTTAATTTGTTTATTTATGGTTTGTTACTGTGATTGAAATCGTCGTGTGGAATATAAAATCGTGTGGTAATATAAGTCAGTAGTGGTCGGTCTCCTGGCTTGGCGCGCATGCATAAAGGGTATAGATAATTACAGTAGAAAAGACAAGATTAAATCTACCAGAAAACGCTTTACGAGTCAGCCAGGTGTCGATCTTGAGAGAGGAGTAGCAAGATCTTGAAAAACGATATTATAATTCATCTTTTTCTACAGTTTGCATTCTCGTGTGTAGTTCTCATGTGCAGTAGTACCGCTTGTGACAATCAGCTTGGAATCTGGATGCTTTGGATCTGTGCCTCCAATCAGTCGCACGGAAGAAACCCTAATATTACGGTGGTGAGTTGGAATCACGAGGAAAAAACCCTAATCTTATTCACTTTTCTAGTTTCCTTTGTTCGTGTTTTGTGAATGTTTGTCTGTTCTTATTGCACAATTTTTGTGAAATGCGGTCAGGACCAACATGCTAAAGGAAGACAAGTCGCCGCAGTTGCTTCTGCATTTGTTTTGTACCTGCGGATCAGCCTGAGCTCCCACGATGCTTTTCCATAATTGGTTTATTGGTTTCTCGATTATGCAAATGCCTTTATTTCAGGTTAGAGGGGAGTTTTTAACTTTTTATCTGATTTTTCAGTTCGTAATCCATAAAATCTAATTTGTAATGTTTGTTGGGTCATTTTCAGTTTATAAATGAAATTGGGTGACAGAAAAACCTTTTAACAACTATACTTTGTAAGATTTAATAGTGTTTTGAAAGTTTTGAAAATTCATAACAAAAAACTAATAAAAACCAGCCAAAAACAAATGTCAAATTTATATTTTATCTTCCTGTTTATACAAATGCAGATTGTATTTTGTGCATCGAAATCGTTTACAGGGTGCTTTGATTTAATCTGCACTTAGATGACCGACTGTTTTCAGATACATGAGGAAAATGAACCTTTCAAATGTAAAACGTGTCCAACAGAAGAGTACGCTGTAAATAAGCGTTATACATTATTACACTTTGAAGACGAAGCCTGCATGAATTGAACAAAACAAACTGTCGCTATACATAATAACCATGGTCATGGTATATATTATGTATAAGTTTACGATCAATCGTTCATATGCATGGCCATGGTATATATTATCTATAAGTTTACGATCAATTCTAAATTTTTACATAATATAAATTTATAAGCTTATATATAAAATGACTGAACACTATAAAAATAGAATATTTATTGTACTTAAATTATGGTATAAAATATTTTAGAGGTAATAAAGTATTTAATGGGACCCTGGCATTGTGGTCCATTGGATCTGAGTATTGTTCTTTTTAAAGGCTAAAAATATTGAAAAATATTTTAATGCAATGCTGCATTTAATGTTACGAACAGTTGTACTGAACTATTGTATGTCAAAGGTTAAGATCCAAAGACCCAAACTATAAATTCTATAAGGACAGTTGTCAGATATAACGATTATATATACATATATAATCACTGAGGTCAATACTCATTTTTAATTTCTTTTGTTTTGGGTATCCCGTTTATTGAGTATTTATAAGTCTCTTGGTGTGTATAATGTCTAGAGTTCAGCTTACTTTTAATGGCTACTCTGTTTAGTTCTTCAGGGTACTTGATTATGACATACGGTTTGTCTTCTCTTCTGTTTCAAGTTAAACAATAAACGCAGCTACATCTTTCTAAAATATCGATATAACTGTTGCCTGAAACGCAATTGGTAGGGAAGAATCGAGACCTTACCAGACACAATAAAAATGTAGTCAATGAATAAGGGCCCAGCTTGCCAGGAAGCTGTAAGGAGAGATTCCCCGTGCTGAACATTTATGTTGGCTCATTGATGCCGGCTTTAAAGGAAAGCAAGAGGAGATCTAGAACCAGCAATACTCTCGCGTCCTTTTAATGAGAGTAGCTTGCGGTTTAAATTTAGTTTGGTTATTATTGAAACTAATGAATTTAAAAAAAAACAACGACTCTATTTCTGCGATTTTAGGTTTTTTATTTCGAGTTGGGGCGAATTTCTCTTTCTGGTTGGTTTTTACTAGGTTTTAGCCATGAATCTTCACCTAATTTTCAAAACCTATAAAAACACTACCAGATCTTACAACTTGTGGGTGTTGGGGATTTTCTTGTCATGGGATTTCTTTTCTATGCTTAAAATAGCCCAACAAACAACCGAGTTTACAAATTTTGTGGGTTAAATTCATGAGATTGACTAGAAAAATTGGCATGAAATTCAAAATCATAAGCTGTTGTCAGCTGTTTAGAGGGCACTAATTTTTTAATTACTTATTTATTTATTAATCATGTGTAATAGGTAACTCCTTGCCTAGGCTATGTCAAGGTTCAAGTCCAACAAGTGTCATTGTAACCCCAAGAATATATGACCACATATACTAATACTTGTAACTAAGCATAGGCCAAGACTTTTCTAAGCCCATGGTGAGCCTCTATCCTGGGATGTTCCTATTGTAATTGGTCATCATAGAGTCATGAGGTAAACCCTCCATTGTAAGTCCGGTCATTAGTACCTTAATGAATATAATAAAATATTGTTTTGTGATTTCCTAGGTTAAGTCGGCTAAGACAATTTAGTGGGGCCAACTTGATTAGGCTAAAAGTCAATTGACAAAAATAGTGTCACGTTCCCACCCATCCGAGAGGACACGACTAACAATGCTACTATCATTTAATCAGGAAATCTAAACCCCATGAACATAAACAATATAAATGCATTGAACACAAAACAATTACAGATGCATAATGCAATCTACACAGTGGAAGCAACATCATTCAACACATTGAAGATGTTCATATTCATAAAACAAGCAACATTCATCATGTTCAAGCATTCAACTTGTTCATGATAATTTATGAAGAAAATACAATTTCAGAGTTAAATAAAAGAAAACTTATCTTGAGAAGAAGCTTCCCCGCAGCTAGCTATGTCACTACAATTTTCCACCCAACCATAGGCCAGTGTGCTCCTTAATCTCTTAGCATCACTGCCACCCCCGAGCTGGGCATGATTCCCACAAGGAACTAGGGGACACAGACTCTCACATAACAAGACTATACACCCACAGTCAAGCCAATAATCAGATGCAAACACGGTCAGCCCAATAACAGATGGGTTCTTGGACTTACCCAGCCAAGCTAACATAGGGATGCATTGCACAACAAAATACAAGTTTTGGGTATGGACAAAAATGTCTTGAAACTCGAAATCGAAAAATGACAAATGGGGAAAAACAACCCAAGTGATCAAATTGTTTTAGAAAGCATTCAATGGCTTCATAGAGACAAAAACGACCTCCATTCATACCCAAAACATGGATCTATATTCCTAGCTACTGGGATTTACAAAAAAAATGAGTTTCTAGTTTGGATAATAATGAAGAAAACACAGAAATTTGGGAGGGAAACACTCAACAAATCCCACTTGCATGAGAAAAGGGAAAACACCATCTCAAATCCCCAAAACATAAATCTATGCTATGTCTTCACTGAGGAACACCAAAAACGGGTTTTCCCAGCTGCACATACACTCAACAACCCCAAAAAAGATGACTTCCTAGCTGCACATACATTCAGCAAGACCTAAAACAAAATTCCAACCATGGGAAAAATGGAGAAATCAGCAAAAGTCATGAAGGGAAATGCACAGGAGCTCCAACTGCATGAAAGGGAAAAAGTGATGGATGACCAATAGAATGGGCATGCCTTTCCAAGCATTTACTTTCCCAAGAAGTCAAAAACACATTTTCCCAAAATTGAGTGGCTTCCCAATTCGAATTTCACTCCCATTCTCTACCCATCCCCATGCATTAACTAACTCAACCACTTTTGGATGACCAGGCACAAAGGAAAAAATGGATAGTTGACAGTTTTATGGGTTTTCCCTTTGACATTTGGATTTTCCCCATTGGCTCAAGGGTTTGAATAGCTCCCCACCTATTCCTTGAGAAAACATGCCCCCATCTCTTTAATGTTGCATTGACATAGCTAGTTGTGGGTATTTTATTAATTGCATATTCACATGATGTAGAAAATTATATTGTGTCATCGGCTAGCACAATAACCATCGGCAATGATTTTAATTGCCGAAATGTAGAACACTAAATCCATCGTGAGGCCTTTTCCTTGAGCTCCACACCATGATTTATTAACGCTATATACGTCATTTATAATTTAATGCAATTGGGGTTGAAACCGGGGTATTAAAATCCCCTCCCCCTTCAACAACATTGTCCTCTGTGCTTTACAAAACTGAACAAAATGATACCCTGGCACTACCTCAGTGCTCTGCGAAATTGAACAGAAATGGGTGTGCCAATTATGTGGCATCCTCTAACTCTAATGTAGCCTCATCAGGATCGTAGTGCTCCTTCTTTCTTTCCCTTGTCTAATGGTAGGATCTGGAACTCCTCCTTGGTCCCACTATGTAGTTTTCTTGTGTACGGACTCCTCCAAGGCCTTTCTTGCATGCATCAGTACACACCAATGAATCTTTTTTTGGTCTTGGAGAATCCATCTCCACAGCTTGGAAAATATCCAATGTCTTTGGAATCCAGTGATACCTATGCTCAATCCCCAAGCAATGAGTCAATTCCCATGTTAGTATTCACAAGATTTTAAAAAATCATAGATGAATCACATGCACATGTATATCGATATAAAATCAACAAGAAGTTTCCAATTGAACCAAATACTTATCTTCGTAAGTATCTTCTTTTGGTTCCACAAGTGCCCGATTGGGATTAATACCACCATGTCACTCACAACCCTGCCCCACCCCACACCTGGGTGTGCATTAAAGGGTATCCAAATTTCTACAAGACTTGGATCACCTAAAAATATATTTCAACCAAAATCTGACAGCTCCTCTTCAGAGCCTAAAACTCCCTCTAGGTTCCCACCAAGCTTGGTGGCCCTTTTCAGGGCACCACAACAAATTAATTCACATGTCAAGTTCATTCCTATAAGTTGCAATCTATAATAATATTTTCAAAACCATGGCTACATCATATGCTCATTTATATTTATAGAAAATCAACAACAACAAATTTTGATAATTAAACCAAATACTTATCTATATAGCATCTCTCAACTGAGACCAGGTAACCCTGCTCTACAGCCAAACACCTCTATGGGTGCTTAATGGAAGCTCTGCTTAAGGCTCAACACTTCCTCCCAGTATTTACCAATGCTCAAGAATTATCTGTGTAGCATCTCTCAACCGAGATCGGGTAGCTCTGCTCCAGAGACTAAATCCTCTTTGGGTGCTTAATGGAAGCTCCAACTTACGATCCTACCACCTCCTCTAGTTCTCACCAAGCTCATGCACTTTCCAAATAGAAAAATGAATCAACTCACTTGTCAGATTCATTTCTATAAGATGCAACCTTTAACAAGATTTTCCAAAATCCTGACCGCATCATATGCATATGTAATTATAGAAAATCAACAAGGATTTTTCAAGTATTCAAATACTTATCTGCATAGAATCTCTCAACCGATATCTGGTCAGCCCCGCTTCAAATCCTAACACCTCCTTAGGTTCTTAATGACAAATCTTGGCTTAAGGTCCTAGAACCTCCTCCAAGTGCTTACCAATGCTTAGGTGCTTACTTTTCAAACATCATAATACCTAGGGGTTATTCTCTTCACAGAGCCCCCACTCTCATGACAGTCCCCTTATGGCATTAATGTGTGTGGAAAGAAGTCTAACCGGATGTCTTACACCCTAGGCGTTTCTAGTGATGCATACTAGTGCCTAGCTGATAGGGAGGGTGAAGCCATGTACCCTCGTACATCCTTCCATAGGAGTCATCTTTCTTAAGAACATCCTCCCAAGAAGCTATGTACTCCAAGGGTGGACCACCATCATCTCACTTGCGTTACATACAGGCATGCAGTTCATATGAGATGTCATCATAAAAAAAAACTTAATCATAGGTGTTCAAACCTATTTCAAACACATCCCTTCGAGAAATTATGTAGATAAGTACATCCTTCCGAGTAGCCATATACACCCTGTACATATTTTCATCATCTCACCTGCATTACATATAAGCATCTAGTCCATATGAGATGTCATCATAAAAATTTAATCATATATTTTCAAATCTATTTTATGCATGGATAAATTTCCAATTATCAAATGATTAATAACATTGATAGTCAAATCCAAAATCGAAATTTGCAATTCTGCTTCCCACAAAAAATCAGATTGTTTTGCAACCATGAGATCATCCTCATATTATTTGGCCTTTGCAAGTGGGGAGTACCCATCCCTAACTTAAACATGCATCCCAAAACTTGGACATTCACATACAACATGTCATATTGACACCCTTTTAGATAGGTCAAACAATTTATAATATTCAATTAGCAATCGACAATAAAATTAAAACTTGAAGTTCAAAATCTATTTAGTTTAGAATTTAGATTTTAATCATGAGATCCTTTTTATAGAACATGGCAGTTTCCTACCTTGGTTTCAGTGGGTACAACCAGACTGCTTCATTCTACCTGCAGTCTGCAAGAAGGGTCATTTCCTCATGGAACTACAAGTTCACATGCAATATTCCTTAGCCTATACATATACTCAGCTTTACCTACAGAATATCCTTCAGTGAACCTCCTGCAGTATCCTGCAAGTCCCACAAAATATCTTACATCTGTTAACTTTCTTGGAGTAGGCCAACTTATCATGGCCTTTATGTTTTCAGGGTCTACAAATATTCCTTTATATGAGATATTGTGACCCAAATAATGAATTCCATCTTCATAGAAGTCATCACTGCTCAACCTTGCATACAACTTATGCTTCTGGAGCCATTTCAAAATCAGCTTCAAATGTTCCACATGTTCTTCCTCATTCTTAGAATAAGTAAGAATGCCATCAAGGAGGAAAATATCTAACCTTTCCAAAAACTTACTAAAAATATTATTCATAAGGCACATGAATGTAGTTGGTGCATTTGTGAAACCAAATGGTACCAGTACCAACTCATAAGATTCATACCTTGTTATGAAGGTTGTCTTAAGAACATCTTCATCCTTGATACTTACCTATTGGTCACCAGACCTTAAGTCAATCTTGGAAAACACCTTTGCTCCTCTCATTTGATCAAATAGGTTATCCATCGAAGGAAAATGATACTTGTTCTTCACAATTACCTTGTTCAACTATCTGGAACCAATGCACAACCAGAGTGCATCATCTTTCTCCTTCTCAAACCAAACTGGTGCTCCCCTCGGGGACACACTTAGCCTAATATGCTTCTTTTCCCATAACTCTTGAAACTGCATTTTCAATTCTAGGATTTTTGGTATGCTCATCCTACAGGGTGTCTCAGACACTGGTGCTGCCCTAGGTACAAGATCAAAGGTAAAATTAATGTCACTCTTTGGAGAAAGCCTTGAAATTTCATCAAGAAGAACATTCTCGAATTCATGTAGCATATGAAATCCCTCCAACCTAGGAGTATCGTACTATGTTACCTCCAAAACATGAGCTGCATACGCTCTGAAACCTTTCCCATATAACTTCTTCAGCTGCATTCCTGAAGACTTCCTTCCAGAGATTATTGTTGGAAATCCTTTCACAACCCTTAGGTTTCCTTCTTCATCCAAGCACTCAAAAGTCTTGTTATAACAATCAAGCTTCATTCTATGTGCTGTCAACCAATCCATTCCAATGAGGACATCATAGGATCCAAGTGGTAGAACATACAGATATGCACAGGTGACTAGCCCATCCATGACCAGTGGGCATTTCCTTACCACCTCACTGATCTTCTTCTTAGTTCCAGTGGCTAGCTGGACTAACCATGATCTTATATGCTTTGACTTCTTCAAAGTGCACGTAAAACCCTGGTTTGGACCCCGTTTGCATGATACATATATTGTAAATAATCATGGTGCGGAGCTAAAGGAAAAAGGCCCCAACATGGATTTGGTTATGTCATATTTTGGATAGAAATTGTCACCGATGGTATATCGAGACATGCGGCATACATATTAAGTTGTGGAATCATGTAATTATGCATATTTAATTAAATAACCCAACCATCTATGTTCACTGCAACCAAATTGAGAAGGGGCATGATTCCTAAGGATAAGGAGGGGAAATGCTGAACCTTGAGCCATGGGGGAAAGCCATGTGTCACCACCACCTTAATTATTCTATTGTTAGTTGGGGCCGTTATTTTGTTGGCAGGACAACCACTACGTCCACATGCCTGCACTCTCTCCATGATGCAATCTGGATTGTCGATTGTTCTGTCCACTCTCCCCACCAGTGACTGTTAATTTTTCCTCATGCAAAGCAGAGTTAAATGGGATTACAATCCTTGTGTGGGGGTTCGCCTTTTCCTCCCTCACACCATTTCCAAGTTGGTGGTTGTGTTCTTTTCCCATTCACACAAGAGATCGTTTTCCCATTCACCATTGTCAGACTGTGTAACGCTCTATTACTCCATCGTTGAATCATGACCGTGATATCCTCCATAGTTGTGTTGGATGTGTCTTTCTCCCTCGTGTAGAGATTGGGAGTCTATTCCTTTCCCATTTTTGGTCTGGATAAGTCTCCAGCGATTGCAGTGGGGATTGTGTACTGTGGGCTCATGGTTGATCGTGGGCTGTTGTTTGCCACGATTGCTAGACTGTGTATTCCCCGTGTGATTTGGCTACTATAGATTGGTGTGGAATCGTTTTGGCTAGAATAGGGCCAAGAACGATCCATGGCGTTGTTTTCCCTTTTTAAAGCTTGAATAGTTGTTTTTCTACATGCATGCAATGGTTTTGTCCTCGGACTACATTGGAGTGGTAAATGAGGGCCTGATGTGCTTGATAAACCTGGTGGTTTGGGAACCACATAGATAGAGCTAGTGGCTGGATTTCTTCTCCACAACCCCTGAATAGCACTGGAAGGGAGATCAGGGTCTAAGGGACTGCGTTCCAAAGAAAGGACCAATATCCTTGTGTTGGGTGTGTGTGGGTGTCCAAGAAGCCAAGATGGTTCTGGTGTAGGTGTCCTTATCTCTTCAATGAGCTCACCAGCTTAGCATTTAGCCTTTCCTAGCTCTTGGATGGCCTGATAAACCCAAATGTATTGGCTTGGCTAATCTGTTGTTTTCCTAATAAACCCAATTGTGTTGGCTTGGTTGAACTGTGTACACTTGTGGTGTTGTTATCCTTGGCTATGTGTAAGCCTGTTAGTTCCTTATTCCTTGGGGAATCATGCCTGACTCGGGGGTGGCAATGTTGTTGAGAGATTAAAGAGAATGCGGGCCTATGGTTGGGTGGAACATTGTAGCAACGTAGCTGGTTGTGGGACAAGTTCTCTATAAGATAAGTATTCTTGCCTAACTTGTGTCTACAACTATATTTGCCATTGATGAATGATGATGTACATGTTGAATGCTGAATCGTATATGAATGCATGTTGGTTTCTTCCGCTATGAATATGAATGGTTAATGCATCGTAATATGTTTTATGTTTTTAAGTATCATGCTTCAGCATTATATGTATGTATGTTCTTGTTCATGGGGCTAGATTCCCGGATGATTGATGTATCGTAGCATCCTCTTCACTGGTCAGAGGGTCGGGGATGCTACAGTGTGGTATCAGAGCTCTGGTTACAGCATGGGCCTGAATGGGCCATGAAGATGTAGTGACAGAGCTTATGTTGTAGCATTTGGTCCTCAAAAGGCCATGAGAAACAGTCAACAGAGGTAGGTTACCTACTACCCAGAAGAAACCAATAGAAATGGGTGAGGACAAGAAAATTCACAAAAGTTTTCTAAGTGCCAGAATTGTCAGCCCATCAGAAAACTTAGTGACAAGTTCTTCCGATACAGTGGAGCACTTAGTGGGAAGGCCACCCGACGGACGGTAATCAAAAGGAAATTGAGGAAAGGTTGTGTTTATCAAACGTTGACTCATCGAAGGACTAAGGGAGAAGGTCCTCTGACACAGGGAAACTTATAGTTTGAATCTCAGCCAACAACGCGGAAGTGTTAGTCTGAAGAATACCCACAGCGGGAGAAATTTTGAAAATTTGACGACGTAATGAAAACATCGGCGATCAATGATGATTAGTTGATCATGTCGCCGATGATTAGTTGATTGTGTGCCGCCGTTGTGGATGGCTAGAGGACTATCCTTCTGACAGATAGAGCCTCCGACCGTCGATGCCGCAGAGGAAAGACATTCTGACAGCCGACGCAGTGAAATATTTTCAAAAATTTCTCTAAGGCACAAGATCATCGGCCATCGAAAGAAGTTAGTGGTTCATGCACCCGCCGTTGCGGAATCCTAGTGCACTAATCCTTCAACGGATACATGTTCTGCTTGTCGATGCCATGATGGTTGTGTTTTGGTCACCGAGCAGAAGTTGTTAGTTAATCGGCAACGTATAGCGGAATCTTTCACCAATAGATAGTTAAACAAATCAGACTAACGAAGTAAATGAAGTGGCAGAAAAGAAGACTAACGAGAAAATTTTCTGGAAATTTTTCTAAGTCATTAAATCATTGACGATCGACAATGATTAGTTGATCGCATCACCGATGCCTAGAGGATCAAGTTGCCGACGTGGTGAAGAGTTTGGAAACTACATCAGAAGAAGTTAGCTAATTGCATACCCGCCGTTGTGGTGGTTTAAGACACTATCCATCCGACGAATAGTTGTTCCAACAACCGATGCGGCAGAAGACAGGGAAGAAAGTTCCTGAAGAATTTTCTAAGGCACGAGATCATCAGCGATCAAAAAATATTAGCTGTTGGGATCGCTGATGACTAGAAGATGGGATCGCCGATAAGTACAGGATGAGGCTGCCGAAAGACTAGTGAAGTGGATCGGCAAAACTTAGTGGAAGGAAGAGCCGATGCAAAGAAGAAAATTTTTGAAATTTGTTTAAGTGTTGAAAACCATCGGTGATCGGTGGAAGTTAGTGGATGAGACTGCCGAGGGACGTCATCAAAAAAGATTAGTTGTTTGAGCGTTCACCATTGCAGCTGTCCAGTGGACTAATTGAAATATCCCAAATACTGATATTTTCTATTTCTGAACAATTATGCGGATATAACTGGGCTTACAGGCTGCCATCCGTAGAAGATTGCCTGGATTATACTGCAATTCTGAGCCCTCTAGGTATGAAAACGTTTTGGTTCTCTGAGGCAGCTGCTCACGCCCCTGATGGTCTGGAAAGGCTGATAACTCCTTCGGATGAGCTCGGATGAAGCTGATAGTCAC
>LPNX011223459.1:954805-1008617 GCA_001517045.1 Pseudotsuga menziesii
TAGGAATCACATGGGTTAGCGGTATGGGCCTCAAGGCCTAAAAGGAAGGGGACATTACACTAATCTTCTGACGGATAGAGGCCCCGAACGCCGATGCCGTAGCTGCTAGTCGCTCCAACCGCCGATTGAAAAATTTTAGTTGATGAGGCCACTGATCGAAAAATATTTACGGATGGTGGGCAGCCATTGCGGCTGCCCATGGAACTAACCGCCCAATGTCATAACAATTAGCATTCTGATTTTCAATATGCTATCATAGAAAAATCTTAAGGGATGAAACCGCCCACACAGCGGATCCATAGTGGTTAAACCATCCGACGCCATGGGTGCTAATTTCTCTGACCGCTAATAGGATGGTGGCCCGCGGAAGACTCATAAATTTTGTTGGCCACCGTTGCGGAATTCTAGAGACCTAGCCAGCCGATGCACAGTGCACCCGATCATCGATGAAGGCTGAAGGTCCGAAACAACGGAAAACGTTAGCTGTTTGACCATCGATGGACAACCCTTGGCACCATCGATGAGATCCAGAAGCTTAGACCACTACAGGCCCAATATGCTAGAGAAAGATAGATGGACGGATTGCCGAAGTATAGAGGAGAAAATTAGTGGTCCTAACCGTCGAAACGACAGAACATTAGTTGGGACAAGACCCGATAGGGAGAAGGAAATTTTGTGGTTTTTCAAAGATATTTTCTCAGAAAATTTCAACCATTTTTCAGGAAATTTTTAGCAGACTGTTAGTGGATTACAGGGATGAACAAGAAGAGAGAAAATTTTGTGTTTTAGCAAAATTGTTATTTTATGAATTTACAGAAGAGGAAGGTAAGTAATTCTTATTTATTTTAATGATATGCATCTAAAAATTTGCTACTAACACATTTGCAGAATTATAGACACCTCCAAGAGCAGTATTCCAAGAAGAATAGTAAAGAAAAGGGTGGTTCAGTCATAAGAACCCATGATGGGTATGATGCTCAGGATTCTTACAAGCGTGCAGGAGATGCCATGGGAAAAATTGTCTGAAATGGAAATGATGACATAGAGTCTAATGAAAGGATATTCCAAGAGACATCATCTAAGGTTGCAGCCACCATGAGAAGCTTGATTAAATCCCAGGAAGAGCAGCATCAGCTAAATGCTGCCATGTTGCAGAGTTTGATAGACTTGTATAGAAATATAGATTCTGGATTAGGTACATCAAGACCGGAAGGCAGTAATAGAAGCACTAGGAGAAGGAGAAGGACTTCCAGTGGATCATCTGTTTCTGAAGAATCTAGTGGAGATACAAGTCCATCTTCTCGTAAAAGGAAAAGAAGAAGACACCATAGGGATCGCTCTCAGGATGAATTTAAGAAATCTAATCCTCCTACATTTGATGGTGAGATAAATACTGGACAAGAGGCTGAAGCTTGGCTTCTTGGGATAAAGAAGTACTTTCAAGTGCAAGATTATTCAGGAAACATGAAGGCAATAGTTGTAATGTCTCGGTTTTGACCCCGTTACATTAGATGTATATGATGTATATATTGTAATGATCATGGTGTGGAGCTAAAGGCCAAGGCCCCACCATTGATCGGTAATGCTATGTTTTGGATTCAAATTGTCACTGATGGTATATCGGGGCATGCGGCATATGTTTTGAGTTTATCACCATGTAAATATGCATCTATAATTAAAAATGAACACAACCAGCTACGGTCGCGGAAACTAAATCGAATGGGGCATGATTTTCTCAAGGATAAGGTGTGGGGGAAAATTGTTAAACCTTGGGCCATTTAGGGAAAAACCCATGTGTCTTCTTCCTTTGTCTTATTCCAACCACTTCAGTTAATAATTTCTGTTGGCAGCTGGGAGGAGTTATGGCAGTTATTGTTTTGGGGTGTGGGGTGGCAGGACTATCAGTCCTAGCCTATGCCCTTCATTCAATTCATTCTCATCCTTCAGGAAGACTTCTTCTTCCTCCCCACGAGTTGCAAAAACGCTCAGGACTTGCAATTCATGTCCTCCCCATTGCTGTTCATCCTCACGCACAGGTTCTTGGCATTTTTGGTCTCACACAGACATTCATCTTCACTCCACAAGTTTCTAAACACCCACGAACTGCAAAATCACATCCTTCCTGTTGTGTGTGCATCCACGGGCAAAAACGGAGCTGTTTTTCCTCACGTAGGGCCTCCATTGTCTGTTCCTTTCCTTGCTGGGTCGGATTGTTTACCCATGCACATGTATTCTTCTGTTTGGGGCGCACATGGAGAGCTGAGAGCCGTGCTCTTGCATCCACGACTGACTATGAAGGGCCATTCACATTTTTGGCTGTCGCATAGACTATTTGGGTCATTTTTCCTTGCTGTGAGTTGTGCTCACTGATATATTTGGGGCTGTAGTTTTCCCCAGGTCGTGAATGTCATTACTGTTACATTTGGGGGCTGTTGTAAATTCGAGTGAGAGTCATTTTGGCCATGATAGGGCCAAGAATGACTCAGGAATTCGTTTTCTTGTTTAGGCTGTGACAACTGACTTAATTTACGGAGTGCAATGTTTGGTCTTTGGACTGTGAGAGGAGCAGGGATGTTGGCTTAGATTTGCTTGATAAACTTGGTGGCTGGAAACCACACAGACAGAGCTAGAGGGCTGGCCTTCTTCTCCATCACCCCTGAATAGCACTGGAAGGGAATGCAGGGCATGAGGGACTGTGTAGCATAGAAGGGACTGATTCCTTGTGTTGGGCGTGGATGGGTGTCTTAGAGGTCAGGATAGTTCTGGTGTAGGTGTCCTTGGCTCTGTAATGAGCTCACCAGCTTAGCAATTTGCCTTCTCCAACTCCTTAATGGCCTGATAAACCCAACTCTGTTGGCTTGGCTGTGTTTTGTATTTCCCTGGCTATGTGTAAGCCTGCTAGTTCCCTTATTCATTGGAGAATCATGCCCAGCTCGGGGGTGGCAGCGCTGCTGAGAGATTAAGGAGCACACTGACCTATGGTTGGGTGGAACGTTGCAGCGACGTAGCTGGTTGCGGATTGAGTTCATCCTAAGATAAGTAATCTTGTGTATTTTACCTCTGCAACTCTATATTTACTGTTAATGAAAATGAAATGAACATGTTGAAAGAATGCTTGTTGGAATGCATGATGTTTCCGCTGTGTATGATGTTTAAAATGCATCTGTGTATGATGATTAAATTGCATCTGTGAAAGATTAATAATCCTGTGTGCATATTTTAGTTCAAACTCTCTTCCAGCATTTTGTTTTATGAAATTCTTAAGCCTGTACATGTTCATGGGCTCTTAGCCCGGTCTGATAAAGCTATTATTCCGCGTCCTCTTTGCCAGTCGGAGGCATGGGGACGTGACAATAGTTGCCATATTCAACCTGAATGGAAGAGAATCCATTTGGTGGGAACACTTCAAGCAAGTTAAGAGGATTAGTGAAAGGAAACTAAAGTGGAAACAGTTCAAGAAGTATTTCAAGTAGAAATACCTCTATGACAGGTATTATGATGACAAGATTAAGGAGTTCCATGAGCTGATATTCGGACAACAGACCATGGATGAATATGAAAACAAGTTCTTGGAATTGTTGAGGTATGTCCGGTACATCAGAGATGAAAAGGTGAAGGTCCAATGGTTTTTGAGTGGATTGCCTCAGTCTTACAAAGATATAATTGAGTTTTAGGAACCAAGAACTCTTGAAGAAGCCATAAGGAAGGCTAAGTATTGCTATGAGAAAAGTAAAGGTAAAATTGATTACCATAAGGCATGGAAGGACAAGAAGAACGAAAAATTTGACCAAAAAGGAAAGGTTTCAAACCTTCTAGATTCAGGAACCAGCAGACGCATCCATCCCAAGCTATGAGTAATTTAGTTGGAGTGACAGGTGGAAAGCCTAAAGAGCCACCACAGAATAAAGGTCCACTTAAATGTTGGAAATGTGAAGGACCCCACTTGCGCAGATATTGTCCACTTGACAATGAAAGTGCAAGGCCAACTTATAACATTCAGGAAGCAAAAATAGTGGATCAGGTAGCAAGAGCAGTCCCTAGAATTTATGCAGCACTGGAGGACCGCCAGGTAGATCACCAGTCAACTATGGTTGAAGTTGTAGGTAAGATTGTTGAACAATTTGTTTCTATTTTGATTGACCCTCGTTCTACTCATAGTTACATTACTCCTAGAGTAGTATATAGGTGTGCTTTTAAGAAGGTCAAGCATAGAAAATCTTGGTTAGTTCAGCTAGCCACTGGGACTAAGAGAAAGGTCAGTGAAGTGGTAGAGAAATGTCCATTGGTTATGAATGGATTGATCACTTGTGTGGATCTCCATGTTCTACTGCTTGGTTCCTATGATGTTCTCATTGGAATGGATTGGTTAGAATCTCATAGAGTAAAGCTTGACTATTACAATAAGACTTTTGAATGCATGGATGAAGAAGGAAACCCAGTAGTTGTGAAGGGTATTCCAAAGGTAATTTCAGTGAGGCGGGTTTCAACAATGCAGTTGAAGAAGTTCTATAGGAAAGGTTTCCAGTTGTCTGTAGCTCATATTCTGGAACCAACAGAAGATGAAACTCCTAGGTTGGAGGACTATCAGGTGTTACAGGAATTCAAGGATGTGTTTCCTAATGAGATTCCAGGGCTTCCTCCAAAGAGGGACATTGATTTCACAATTGAACTTGTACCAGGAGTAGCACAAGTGTCCAAGACACCCTACAGGATGAGTACATCGGAGATGCTAGAGTTAAAAATGCAACTACAAGAGTTGTTGGAAAAGAAGTATATCCGATCAAGTGTGTCTCCTTGAGGAGCACTAGTTCTGTTTGTAAAGAAGAAAGATGGTACAATCAGATTATGTATTGATTATATATACTTGAACAAGGTTACTGTGAAGAATAAATATCCTTTGCCTAGGATTGATGACCTCTTTGATCAAATGAGAGGAGAAAAGGTTTTTTTCAAGATTGATAAGGTCTGGTTACCATCAGGTGAGAATCAAGGACGAAGACATTCATAAGACAACCTTCAGGACAAGGTATGGACATTATGAGTTTGTAGTGGTACCATTTGGTCTCACCAATGCACCAGCTACATTTATGTGCCTTATGAACAATGTCTTCAGTAAGTATTTAGACAAGTTTGTTCTTGTTTTCCTTGATGACATTCTTATTTATTCTAATAAAGAGGAAGAGCATGAAGATCATTTGAGATTAGCATTGCAATTGCTTAAGGAGCATCAGCTGTATGCAAAACTGAGCAAGTGTGACTTCTATAGAGATAGAATTCAGTATTTGGGTCATGTTATCTCAGAAGAGGGTATATCAGTAGACCCTGAGAAGATTGAAGCCATTATGAATTGGCCTACTCCAAGAAATGTGACAGATGTAAGATCTTTTATGGGACTTGCAGGATATTACAAGAGATTCATTGAGGGGTTTTCCAAGGTTGCACATGCAATCACTTCTTTGCAGAAGAAGGGGACAAATTTTGAATGGACTTCGAAGTGTGAAGAAAGCTTCCAGCGGTTGAATAATATTCTCACCAGTGCACCAGTATTGAAGGTTGCAGATCCAAAGAAATATTTTGTGGTGTGTATCGATGCAAGCAGACAAGGGATTGGAGGAGTCCTTATGCAGGACAACCATGTGATATGTTATGAGTCAAGAAAGCTGAAGGAGCATGAGAATAACTATGCCACTCATGATCTTGAGCTTGCAGCCATAGTACATGCTCTCAAGATGTGGAGACATTACTTGATGGGTAGAATATTTGAGCTCAGGATAGACCATTGTGGTCTGAAGTATTTGTTTGATCAGCCTACTCTGAATGCTAGGCAAGAGAGATGGCTGGAATTTTTATGTGAGTTTGATTTTGAAATCAAGCACATAAAAGGAAAGGAGAACAAGGTAGCTGATGCACTCAGTAGGAAGGTACAAGAAATGCATGTGGCATCTCTTAGTATTTTCCAATCAAATTTGAGGCAGCAGATTGTTAATCATGTGGCTGGAGATGAATTGTATGAGCAGGTAAAAGACAAATTGCAGCAACAAGGTCTTGAGAAGAGGTATGACGGATATAAATTGGAAGAAGAAGGACTTCTTACTTATAAAGGAAGAATCTATATTTTGAATGTAGCAGATTTGAGGAGAGTTGTTATGGATGAAATCCATCAAGCTCTGTATTCTGGTCACCCAGGATACCAAAAGATAATTGCTACAGCTAGAAAGTAGTACTTTTGGCCAGGAATGAAAAAGGACATGGCTGAATACATTTCAAGGTGCATGAAATGTCAACACGTAAAGTTTGAGCATCAACATCCAATAGGTTTGTTGCAGCCTTCGCCAGTTCCAGAATGGAAATGGGAAGTTATTTCCATGGATTTTATTATGGGATTACCAATGACATGGAGACAACATGATTCCATCATGGTTGTGGTAGACAAGTTGACAAAAGTAGCACATTTTATACTGGTAAAGTCTATGCACAAGACTGATGACATTGCAAATATTTTCATGAAGGAGATTTTCAAATTGCATGGATTGCCGAAGGCAATAGTCTCTGACAGAGATGTCAAGTTCAATTCCAATTTTTGGAATGGATTGTTTGCGGACTTGGGTACAAAGATAAACTTTAGCACTGCATACCATCCTCAGATAGATGAATAGACAGAAAGAGTGAATCAGGTGCTTGAAGATAAGATTCACATGTATGTGATGGAAAAACCAACCAAGTGGGAAGATTACTTGCACTTGGTAGAGTTTGCTTACAACAATGGACAACAGGCATCCTTGGGGATGAGCCCATACAAATCTTTGTATGGAAGAAGGTGTAGGACACCAGTGACTTGGGATAACCCAGTGAACAGGGTTGTGCTTAGACCAGAATTGCTCAAGGAAATGGAGCAAGAGGTTGTAAAGATCAGACAGAATCTGAAAGTAGCACATGATAGGTAGAAAAGATATGTAGATAAGCATAGAATGAATAGAGAGTTCATTGTTGGGGATCATGTTTACCTCAGAGTAAAATAAAAGAAGAGTTCCTTGAAGCTTGGAAGTTGTGCCAAGATGTCACCTAAATATTGTGGGCCATTTGAAGTGCTTAAAAGAATAGGGCCTCTTGCATATAGAATTGCATTGCCTGCTAGTACTAGAGCTCATAATGTTTTTCATGTTTCTTTGCTTCAGAAATATGTACATGATCCTAACCATGTGATAAATTGGGATGTGATTCAGGTGGAACCCGAGGGAGAGTCCCAAATCGAGCTAATGCGCATCCTCAACAGGAAGGTCACAATGCTCTGGAACCGAGCCATAGGGCAGGTAAAGGTGCAATGGGAGCAGTATGGACCTGAAGAAGCTACATGGGAGCTGGAGGATGCCATGCGATTGGCACATCCATTTTTGCTCAATTCTGCGGAACACTGAGGCGGTACTAGTGTAGCATTTTGTTCAAATTTTGTAAAGCACTGAGGATAGTGCTATTGAAGGGGGAGGGGAATGTAACACCCTGATTTTGACCCCATTTGCATGATACATGTATTGTAAATAATCATGGTGTGGAGCTAAAGGCAAAGGCCCCACCATGTATTTGGTTATGTCATATTTTGGATAGAAATTGTCATCGATGGTATATCGAGACATGCGACATACATATTAAGTTGTGGCATCATGTAATTCTGCATCTTTAATTAAATAACCCAACCAGATCTGTTCACTGCAACGAAATTGAGAAGGGGCACGATTCCTAAGGATAAGGAGGGGAAATGCTGAACCTTGAGCCATGGGAGAAAGCCATGTGTCACAACCACCTTAATTATTCTATTGTTAGTTGGGGCTTCTATTTTGCTGGTAGGACAACCACTACGCCCACACACCATGATGCGATCTGGATTGCCGATTGTTCTGTCCACTCTCCCCACCGACGACTATTCATTTTTCCTCATGCAGAGCGGAGTTAAAGGGGATTACAATCCTTGTGTGGAAGTTCACCTTTTCCTCCCTCACACCATTTTCCAGTCGATGGTTGTGTTGTTTTCCCATTCATGCGGGAGATCATTTTCCCGTTCACTACCCTTTTCAGACTGTGTAACGCTCTGTTACTCCATCATTGAATCATGACCATGATATCCTCCATAGTTGTGTTGGCTGTGTCTTTCTCCCTCATGTAGAGATTGGGAGTCTGTTCCTTTCCCATTTTTGGTCTAGGTAAGTCTCCAGCTATTGCAATGGGGATTGTGTGCTGTGGGCTCATGGTTGTTCATGGGTTGTTGTTTGCCATGATTGTTGGACTGCGTATTTCCCATGTGATTTGGCTATTGTATATTGGTGTGGAATCATTTTGGCTAGTATAGGGCCAAGAACGATCCACGGCATTGTTTTCCTTGTTAAAGCTTGAATAAATGTTTTGCTACATGCATGCAGTGGTTTTGTCCTCGGACTGCATTGGAGTGGTGAATGAGGGCCTGATGTTCTTGATAAACCTGGTGGTTTGGGAACCACACAGACAGAGCTACTGGCTTTCTTTCTTCTCCACAACCCCTGAATAGAACTGGAAGGGAGATCAGGGCCGAGGGACTTCGTTGCAGAGAAAGGAATGATATCCTTGGGTTGGGTGTGTGTGGGTGTCCTAGAATCCAGGTTGGTTCTAGTGTAGGTGTCCTTAGCTCTTCAATGAGCTCACCATCTTAGCATTTATCCTTTCCCAGCTCCTGGATGGCCTGATAAACCCACTTGTGTTGGCTTGGCTGATCTGTTGTTCGCTTGATAAACCCAACTGTGTTGGCTTGGCTGAACTGTGTACCCCATGTGGTGTTGTTATCCTTGGCTATGTGTAAGCCTATTAGTTCCTTATTCCTTGGGGAATCATGCTCGACTCGGGGGTGGCAGTGTTGCTGAGAGATTAAAGAGCACGTGGGCCTATGGTTGGGTGGAACGTTACAGCAACGTAGCTAGTTGCGGGACAAGTTCTCTATAAGCTAAGTATTCTTGCCTAACTTGTGTTTGCAGCTATATTTGCCATTGATGAATGATGATGTACATGTTGAATTCTGAATTGTATATGAATGCATGTTGGTTGCTTATGCTATGAATATGAATGATTAATGCATCGTAATATGTTTTATGTTTTCAAGTATCATGCTTCAGCATTATATGTATGTATGTTCTTGTTCATGGGGATAGATGCCCAGATGATTGATGTATCATATAATCCTCTTTGCTAGTCAGAGGGTCGGGGACGTTACAGTGCACATCTTAACAAGCGCAGGGGTGATATAGCTATTAGTCGATTAAGGGTCAGTCAAAACAGAAACCGTCTGTTCAAGAATCTCACCCTCAAATTCCACCATAGTTGAGTTATGACCTTCCTGGTGGTCTTCTAACATTGTACAAATTTTAGGAATGATCCCTACTTCTTGATCCACAGTTTTAGCTTCTTGGTTACTAGGGGCTTGACCCTCATTCCTATTCTCAAGTGGACAATTCCTACATATATGGGGTCCTTCACATCCCCAACATTTGAGAGGTTCCTTTGGATTTCCCCTCATCACTTTGGTCAGATCAATCACATCTTGTGATGGCTTCCTTTGCTTCTTCAAGAGGTGAGGAGGTTTAAAACCTTTCTTCCTTGGGTTAAGCTTCTCATTCTTCTCGCGGGAATTTAACCTACCCCTTTCTACCTCTGTTAACTTATGCATAGAGTTTATCTACCTTTGGAGCCCTGCCAAACTCTATAGCATGGCTGTAGTTAATTGGTTTTTCTCTACCAAATCCTTGACCAGCCTCTTATTTTCTTCCTTGAAATCCTGCAACTCTACCCTCAGGCTTCTTATGGTAGCTATACCATCTGGGGAACTCTCTTGTTCCTTATTCCCAACAACTTCAGTTCCATGACCTTGGATATTGTAATATGGCCTTACATACCCTTCCCCATGTGGACAAATCTGGAACAAATAGGGTCCTCCACATCTACATCATTTTAGTGGCTTTCTGCTCTCTTGTGGATCTGTTGGCTTTTCCCCCAAAGCATATTTCCTATGTCCACAGGGATCCTATGCATCATCCATGTTATTAATTTTCTTGGCATTGATCTTCTTGGACCTTATTGGTCAGACCAATATCAACTCTTCAATATGCACTATGACTACGAAATGTGTTAACAACATCATTTGTTAGTCAATCTCAAAAATTCAAACAATTACTTAGCAATTGCTTCTTGCAGGAATGAACGGGCAATGTGCATTTCATTGGGTTGGATAATTTTAGCAATTCTGCTAATTAACACTCCTTCTTATAGTAGTTTTCTTTCTGCAATGACGACTCTCTTGGGGGGACAATGGGGGTCAAAGGGGTAGTGCCATTGTTTTCTTTTTTTTGTAAATCTTCCATTTTCATGCAATCTGGCACATAACCTCACTGTCATTTTTCACTTTTTTGGCACTGCAGATCCCATGGAAAACCTGTCAAAAAATATTTGTTTCGATGATTTTTTTCGTTTTTCTCTGATCAACGAACTTCACCAAAGTCTTTAGACAACTCGTCTCATCTCACCCTTCTCCTTCCGACATGTCGAAAGAATTTCAAAATTTCTTTCGACTGAAAAAATCCTGTCGAACTTCCCTCCATGTCAGAAGAATTTCAAAATTTCTTCTGATCGGTAAAAACTCTTCCTTGCTCTCGACGTGTCTGCAAAATATCGATTTTTCTTCTGATCGAAAAAATATCGCTAAACCTTTCGACGTGTCGAAATTTTTTTGAACTTTCTTCCGATTGGAATAAACTTTCCAAATTTCCACCACGTCGAAACAATTTCAAGTTTTCTTTTGATGTGTCGGAAAAATTCCTGAATTTTCGCTGACATGGAATTTTTTCGACACTTAGAAAAATTCGATTTTTCTTCTTCCTCTTCCTTTCATCAGTGAAAAATAAACTTTCCACCGGACATGTATCGGGTGAAACTTGATTTTCCACCCGACATGTATTGGCTAACACTTCGCAAGTTTTCTGATGTGTGTTGCAAAAACTTTACTAAACCCAGATGATGTATCAACAAACTTCACCGATTTTTTCCAATTCTTCAAACACTTAGAAAAAATTTCAGAAATTTTTTCTTTTCCTTCTCGTTAGCTCCATTCATCTTTTTCACGATGACGGCATCGACACAACTTGGATAACCTAGCCAAAATGTGTCGCCTCTACTCATCCTTTCAAGCCGATATGAATTGCAGTGATCTTCATCATCTTAACTTAGCTAATTCAGCCGACATGTGTTTGCTCGACTTGACAAACTGAACTGACACAGGCAAAATTCCAACACTTAGAAAAAATTCATAGATTTTTCTTTCAGCTTCTTTTATTCTGCTAACCATAGAGGTTTATTCTTATGCTGCTAGCTACTCATCCTGGCCCATTCAGGCCCAATGCTACAACTAGTGCTCTTGATAGCACACTATCACATCCCCTCCCACCTGAGAGGACACGACCTAACGACACTGCTATCATTTAATCGGACAATCTAATCCCCATGAACATAAAAAAATAAAAATGCATTGAACATGAAACAATTACAGATGCACAATGCAATCTACACAATGGAAGCGACATCATTCAACACATTCATGATGTTCATATTCATAAAACAAGAAACATTCATCGCGTTCAAGCATTCAACGTGTTCATGATAATTTATGAAGAAAATACAATTTCAGAGTTAATTACAAGAATACTTATCTTGAGAAGAAGATTCCCTGCAACTAGCTATGTCACTACACCGTTCCACCCAACCATAGGCCAGTGTGCTCCTTAATCCCTCAGCATGATTGCCACCTTGGAGCTGGGTAGGATTCCCACAAGGAACTAGGGGACATAGACTCACACACAACAAGACTTTACACCGATAGTCCTAAGTCAAGCCAATAATCATATCCAAACACATTCATCCCAATAATATATGGGTTCTTGGACTTTCCCAGCCAAGCCAACACAGGGATGCACTACACAACAAAATACAAGTTTTACGTATGGACAAAAATGCCTTGAAAACCAAAATCGAAAATGACAAATGGTGAAAATCGACCCAAGTGATCAAATCGTTTCAGAAAACATTCAATGGCTTCATAGAGACAAACATGACCTCCATTCATACCCAAAATGTGGATCTATCTTCCTAGCTACTGGGATTTAAAAAAAATGAGTTTCCATATTGGATAATAATGAAGAAAATGCAGAAAATTTGGGAGGGAAATGCTCAGCAAATCCCAGCTGCATGAGGAAAGGGAAAACACCCTCTCAAACCCCCAAAATGTAAATCTCTGCTACGTATTCACTCAGCAACACCAAAAAAGGGTTTTCCCAGCTACACATACACTCAACAAACCCAAAACATATGACTTCCTAGCTGCACATACATTCAACAAGACCCAAAATGAATTTCCATCCATGGGAAAAATGGAGAAAATAGCCAAAATCGTGAAGGGAAATGCACAAAAGCTCTAGCTGCGCGAGAGGGAAAAAATTATGGATGAACAATAGGATGGGACTTCCTTCCAAGCATTTACTTTCCCAATAAGTCAAAAACACATTTTCCCAAAAATGGGTGGCTTCCAAATTCGAATTTCACTCCCATACTCTACCCATCCCCATGCATTAACTAACTCAACCACTTTTGGATGACTGTGCACAAAGGAAAAAATGGGTAGTTGACAGTTTTATGGGTTTTCCCCATTGGATCAAGGGTTTGAATACCCCCCACCTATTCCTTGCGACTTTAATGTTGCATTGGCATAGCTAGTTGTGCGTATTTTATTAATTTCATATTTACATGGTGTAGAAAATTATATTGTGCCATCGGCTAGCACGATAACCATCGACATATATTTTAACTACAGAAATGTAGAACACTAAATCCATGGTGGGGCCTTTGCCTTGAACTCCACACCATAAGTTTATTAACGTTATTTACATCATTTATAATTTAATGCAATTGGGGTTGAAACCAGGGTATTACAAATAGTATAAATAGAGTGGTTGTGCTTATCATTTGAACACAACCACACTCAATTGTGTAGTGCATAATAAGAGAGAGAGATACATATAATAATGAGGAGGATTACATGTCTTTGAGGTTTATCTTATACATCTTATACAGAGGAAGTTTTGCTCGGTTTTCTTTCCCTTGAAAGTTTCCTAGGATAAATCCATGTCTCTCTTGCGATTGTGTTTCTTTTAGTGATTCTGTATATGCTATTGTTCTGAATTTGGATTAAACACTAATGATATCTAGTATAGCATATGAAATCTTAACATAGTATTAGAGATAGCCTAAATATGACAACTTTCACATGGTGATGCTCTCTCTCCTCTCCCTCCGGAAGAAATTAGGGTTTCTGCAAAAGTTGGAATTTGAAGATCTTCTTGCATAGAAAGTTGTTCCTCTTGGGAACACATCTATTAATCCTAGGATCAAATTTTTTGGGTGGTTGAGTCTCCAGGAAAGACAAACCCTAGTTTGGCCCTAAACTAGAAAACAACAAAAAATCGAAACCATAAATTATGCAGAAATTGGAACCTCTCAAGTAATATTTGAAGGGTAAAGATTTGGGATCTCTAGAAACCAATTGGACCAACCAAATCGCCTCAGTCAAGCACATCGCCTAGTAAGGTCATCTTTTCATTTTAAGAAATTTCAGTTTTTAGTGACCTATTGGATATGATAGCCCCAAGAGCTAAGCTTGAGGATAAGCTGGAAGGCATTGAAAACTTCTGAGCATGGAAGTATAGGATTGGTCTCATTCTCAGAGAGAATGATCTTGATAAATATAATATAAATGATGAAGTCCAAGAACCATAAGAAGATGAAGCTAAGGAGATGCATCAAAAGGACCTAATCAAGGTAGTGAGGATCATTGTTGATTCTATCAAAGATCACTTGATCCCTCAAGTGTCATCTAAAGAGACACTAAAGAAAATATATGATGCCCTCTCTAGAATGTATGAGGGGAGGAACATCAACATAAATATGAATTTGAGAGCTCAATTGAAGAGTAACAACTTGAGTAAAGGAGGATCAGTTCAATATTACTTTACAAGGGTCTCTGAGTTCAAGGAACAACTAGACGATATTTGAGACTCCCTTGATGAATATGAACTAGTGATGACTCCTCTCAATGGTCTCAGTAGACCTTGGGAATCATTCATACAAGTTATGTGTGCTAGAAAATAAAGTATGAAGTTTGACATTGTATGGGAAGACTGCATCCAAGAGGAGGCTAGAGTAGCTAACAAAGAAGCTTTACTTAAGGAAGATGATAAATCTCTAGATACCCATACCAATAGAAGAAAACAATCAAACATCAATAAGGATAGTCACAATGAGTCTAAACCTCCAAAGAAGTTTTAGAAGAAGAGAAATGTTTCTACTATAAACATCAATGTTACAATTGTCATAAGATATGACATATTGCCAGAGAGTGTACATTGAAGAAGAAAACCAACAAAAGACATCATCCTCATCTAGCTGAAGATGAGGATGATGATGAAGAAGAAGGACCTCAAAAAAGACAAGCAAAAGAACAAGATATAGAAGAATATGTACTATTCTCTACACTCTTTTGGTTAGTAATACCTAGATAATACACATGACTTATTGATAGTGGTGCCTCAAAGAAAATAACAGGAAAGAAGCAAACTCTGTTAAGACTTGAAGAAAACAACTCTCCTTAGAAGGTATCTCTAGGAGATGACTATCAATATCCCATCGAAGGTATTGGTGAATCAAGCTACAAGCTTGACTCTGGAACCTCCATGAAAGTGAAGGATACTATATGTACCAGGTTTGAAAAAGAATCTACTTCCCATCTCAGCACTAGATAAGAAAGGATATAGAGTTTCTTTTATATATGGAAAAGTGCTCATGTGGTACAAAGTAAATACAATTGAATATGCTGGGGTCAATGGTGAAGAAGAAGGAGGTCTATACAAACTCAAGAGACATCTAGAGACATCGTGTGTCCATGAGGCCACTAACTCATGTGAACTATGGAATAGAAGACTTTCACATCAACTACAAAGCATTACCTTGTGTGAGCAAAGTGGTAACAAGTTTACTAGATCTAAAGTGGCCATTACTAGTTTGCTCATGATGCCAGGTGGGGGAAAGAGGAAGGGAATTGCATGGACTGGAGATGAGCCCAGATAACTCCCTACTGGTTGCATGTGGGGATGTGGTTGTGGTTGTGGCTGCATGAAATGCTGCTATTGCGGGTGATGTTGTGGTTTCTATTGGTGTTGCAGCTGTGGACAAATGTTGTGGTTGTCGTTGGGGTTGTGGCTGCGGTTGTTGTTTGGGTGCAGCGGTGCTTGATGAGACCATGCACAAGTCCACAGTTTCATTTTGTGTCGGTGGTGGTGACACTAAAAAGAAAGGAGTCATCATGGTGGTATCGACAAACAACCTAGGGCCCACATTCAATAATGGGGATGCTGGTGTGTTTTAAACCATAGTGTTGATTGCAGAGACGACATTAGCGTGTGTGGTCACCCCTTGTGGCTCAATGGTGGTGATGGTAGGGATAGCATTGGTGGATGTCGTTAACCCTTGCGGATCATGATAAGTGAGTTGATCAACCATCACAATCTTCCCTTCACGGGGAAACATCATGAGATGGAAGACAGTTGACGCAATAGCTCGCATGGCATACATATAAATTCTCCCGAGGAGAAGGTTATAGTCCAGTTGGGCATTGACAACCTCTATGTCAATCAGCACTATCTTCCTGGCTAATGTGATGTGGACGTGTAGGAGGATTCCTTGGGATTTAGTGGGATTTCCATCATAATCCCACAAAGTTGTTGAGGATGGTTGCAGAATTGGTGATCCAAGTTTCTGCCAAACCAAGGTAGAAATAACGCACATGGATGGCCCCTCATCCACTATGCATCGGTGCACAACCAAATTCTAGATGGACACCGATATTTGAAAGGCAATGGTCGATGGCATGCATGGTTCTCCATTCTCCATGTCAAATGTGATCAACTTGGAGTCGGAGGGGTTTACTGCCCCAAGGGCAGCTAGTAGGGATTTCCGCTATGTTGGGAATTTTTTAAGTACCTCAAGAGCGGACATGGCGGTTGGTGTTTGGTCCAAATCATCCACAATGCTATAGCTAACTGTAGTTATGGCCGTGGAATTATTGGAAATTCTACGTACAGGGGTGCATGGGAATGGGAGTAATTGAAGAGGTAGGTTGACTATTTTGGACGTTGATGCCACTGATGTGTCAGCGGTTCGGTCGTGGTACCATACTAATTCTATCGGGTTTGCAAGTTGACTTCTTCAGTTGTCATGGCTAGCAGGTGGTGAACACCTATTTCGGCCATGGGAGGTGCTCCCAGAGCATTGGGATTGGGTTGGGGAGGGGGTGCAGTTTCCACCAACCCTTGCACAGGGAGTGGGTTTTGAAGCACCATAGGAAGAGGTCCTTATGGTGCTAGGTTGGGTTGGGCTTGATTTGCAGCATTGGTGGTCTGTTGAACCTCGTTATGAATGGCATACTTAGCTCGACCCATGAGGGGACACTCAAATGTGTAGTGCCCATAAACATCATAGAGTGTGCACGGTTGGTTTGTGCGCAACAAGGCGTTGCATCTTGGTATGTTTGGTCGTGGGGGGTTTTGAGCTGGACGGTTTGCCACGGCATTGTTGGGAGGGTTTGGTTATTGATCATCTCCCTGCAGTTGGTTGTTTCCTTGGTTTCGGGGTTGATTATTTCTAGCTTTCCCTTGTTGGTTGTTGGGGGAAGGCTAGTTGGGACAGTTTTGTTGTGTGAACACTTGTCCCAACGGAGCGGATGGAGAGGGGGTGGGAGATTGAACCGCTTGTACTGGCGGTGCATAGTAAATTTGAGTGGGAGGTGGTGCCACAAATGCGGGCATTTTCCCCGCATACTACTATGTAGGCCAATCCATGTCCTGAGCCTATTGTGGTGGCATAGGTTGTGCGTAGGAAGTTGTTGCTCCGGACTGGGACATCATTCTAGTGTAGTCCAGAGCTTGGTTTTTGTAAGCAACATTAGTAGTGTTTCTTGGTTGTGATGGAACTAAAGGTGGGGTCGGTTGGTGTTGTGGCTATTGTGAGACTAATCCTATGATGCCATCTGTAGCATGGGATGCCCCTGGTGCATCGCGGTAGGAGGTACTCAGATGGGGAATGTCTGGAATGACGGTGTACAAATATCTAGATTGAGCATAGATCAGGTCAAATTGTTGAGCTTTCAGTATGGCCTCTTCTTCAGATTGAGGACATTTGGATGCAACGTTATTTTCTATGGGTGGGAACAAGTTCTTAAGGAACCAATCCAAGAATATCCTGTCGTCAAGTTGGATTTTTCATAGTCTACGGCATCACCGCCACTCATGGATATGGTTAGTTATATGAGTGGTAGTGTTTTGACGGCAGGATAGAAGGATCTCCACCCCCTCGTCATATATAACAGGGAGTTGGAAATACTGTAGGAACATGAAGTCTAGGGAGTTGAAATCAAAGTACTTAGATTATGGTAGCTCAATGTACCATTTGGCCGCAACACCTATGAGGGTACATTGGAATAGCCTCAGTCTGATGGAATCATCTACGATGTTGTTTGACGAGCACCATAGATGGAATGTCATTATGTGATTTTGGGGACATTCCCCTGCTTTTCCTTCAAACTTGGGAATGTTTGAAGGTAGATTGGTTGGCATGGGAGGCCAGAAATCTTGGTGGCGGATACGGTCGTTTGTTAATTGTGCCAAATCAGGCAAGTTAAGATGATCCATGAAAGGCAAGTTTTACCCCAAGTTGATGTGGGATGGGGCTGCGATGGTGTTGGGGTTTGCAGGTGCATAATGCATCTACACAGCTAGGGGTACTTGCGGTGGCACCATTGCAGATGGGCCAATGCCCCCAAGTGTTGTGGGGGGAATAGTATGGGTGGCGAGGAAATTTCCCCCATGTATGACAGTAGGGGCAATGTAAGTGGATGGTTGACTGCCGCCCTGTGTGGCAGGAGGGGTAGTGTGTGTGGAAGGGCCAATTCCCCCATGTGTTGCAAGTGGGCCAGCTTGGCTGGTCACTATAGGTAGTGGCAGCTGACTAATGACAGTCTGCATGACTATGCTTGGGCCACCTGTAGGGTTATTGGTGATAGGTTGTGGTGTAGACATGGGTCGACTTGCTAAGGTTAGGCCGGAAAATGGATCCAGGTTGGCACCATCCATGGGGCTTGATTGTGCAGTATGGAGGTCTGGTTCAGACTGATATGGGTGTGAATCGGAATCAGAGGCTGTGTGGCCTTATGATGGTGTGGGAGATTGCCGAGACTGGTTTTGACAATGTTGATTGAGTGTTCCAAATTCTGGTGGTTCACCTCTTAGGAATGAGGAAGAGCGTGAGGGATCAATTATGTTAGTTTTTTATCAAACTAATGGGAATGATGTTTGGACTCCAATTTCAGTGGCTTCCTATTAGCTGTAGGTGGTCACTCGGCCACCAAGACTATCAGAAGACAATGCTTGGATTTTTTCTCACAGGTGTTTATGCTCAATCAGAAGGTGTCGTTTCCCGTTTCGCTTAGCAATTCCTCTTAGCAACTAGCTACTTTGGGGTTCCTATGGTACTCCTCATAATGACTTTCTAGGTAGAGCCCATGTACTTCTGATAGTTGAAGCAGTCAGGGAATTATGTCCTCAAAGACTATAGATTTGTTTGTACTTAGTGTAAATTGGTAAATTTTAAGGCTCTCTTAGCGTCATGAACTGAGTTGGGTTAATTACTTGGTATGGTGTATTTATTTGTTTGTTTTTATAGAATTTGGTAGCTACAAATGTTTTATGAATTCATCATATTGTGGTTGTGTATGCAAGCATTGGATAATCAGAAATTGTGAACAAATACATTTTTAAACCCTGAATGTTGATGGCCTAACTACATGACTACCTCACACTGATATTCCAATTTAACCAAGAGAAGGTGTTGGGATCTCAATACAATGGGACTAAGCCCATCCATAGATCCTCAGGTCACCTCCCAGATGCAAGGTTGGTCAACAAGGAGGACGTTTAGCACCATGATAAGCCCTCCTTCTCTACCCCCTCTACCTTCCAAGTCATCCAGTTTTAATGGTTTGGAACAATATTAGTGGAGTGCCTAGATCTATACGAGCTTGCCCTTCGTCATATCCCAGAATACCCCGGAGGGTGATGACTGGGTAGATGAGGAAGGGTGAGAAATATAGTTAGTTTTAGGTTTATTTTAGATAAGCTACATTCATTTGATTAAGCCATTAAAATTTACTTGGAATTTACACATTGTTTGTAAAAGAAATTGCAGGAAATTAAAATAGGAACTGAAATTGACTTGCAATGTTGTACAGAGGCAGCTGAGCCACACTGATAGTCCCTATGAAATTTAAATTTAACTCCTATTAAAATAAAATTGAAGCTTAGTTTGACAGACCGTACATTTCTGATCAAATCTGGCGAGGGGGTCGCACAGAATTCACAGACAGTCACAGTCTGTGTTTCTGAGTGAAGTCGCACTTATCGGGGGATTAAGTAGACCCTGGGTGCACATATTTGGCCATTAAGTGCACCCTCACCTCATGTTCAGGCCCGATAAGAGCGACCTACCCCGGATTTGGGGTTTTTTGAGATCCAGAGTCAGATCCGACCGACAGTAACCTGTACTGTGGCCAAATTGACTCGGATGTGCCTAGTAGAGGCTTCGGTAGTGCTAGTAACTAGAAATAAACTTAATTTAAACTAAATTTAACATGAAATTTGAAAAACTAGGGTAAAACTTTAAAAACTTGAAATTTTAAACATTTGGCCCAAGGATCCTGTGGGATCGACTTGGTATGGTCGCCAGTTCTATAGCAGGGATTTCTCCTTGCTACAGGGGTAGGAATGGCTCCCTTCTGTATATGGGATAGAAGGGTAGGTTCCTGCATGGATAAATGTTGAAAATAAAAATGGAATGTAAAGGACAGTAAGGAAAACAAAGAAAAGCAAAGATGGAAGAGAAACAATGGTGAACCCCTCTACAAACAAAGGTTAGGGTTCCGCTTCCAAAGACCTGGAAACAATGACTAAACCACAAAAAACTGAAATACCTGCAAAACAATGTTAAAAAAACCTACAAATGAAAACATGGGTTAGAAAGCAAAGAAAACTAAGAAGCAAATGCAAGAAAGACAAGGTATACCTTCTCTTTGGGTGGAAATGGGCCACCATGCCCTAGCTTGTGGAAGCACCTCTCTTGGATGGGGGAGCTATGGCTCAATGGAGATGGAGGAGAGGGAATGTAGGTGGCTTGAGAGGCAAAGGTGTCTCAAGGCATCCATGGGTAGCATAACACTAGGCAAGGGAGAAGTGTTTTGAGAGTGACCCCCCACCCTCCTTTTATAGCTTTTTTTGGGGGTTTTATGGTTTTAAGCCCTTGGTCCAAGATTTAGCCCCTTTTTTGGGATTTTATCCCCTTCCACCCTAATTTTAGCTCCTTTTAGGGTTTTAGCCCCTTTTTGGGGACTTTAGCTCCTAGGAGAGTATTTTGGGCTCCTTTTTGGGGTTTTAAGCCCTTTTCTTCATCCTTAGGCTATTTTGAGGGTGTGGGGGTCAACTGGAGTGATATGAGTGTTGTGAGATGGTGTCCTTGGGTGGTGTAGGCCATGGAGAGATGAGTGGTGTATTTTGGGGTTAACAAAAACTATCTACTTGACTAAGGGATAAAACGGCATGAGGGAGGTGTCGATGTCCTCGGGTGGTCCTAGGCTGCCAATTGTTGAGTAGATTGCTTACTCCGTTTTCCTTGTGGGAAGCTTTCTGACCTTTATACTTGGATTGATCATTCCTTCTGAGACCTATTTTCCTCCTTGGTACATAGTATATACAGGAGTCCAATTCCAGGATTCCCTTGCTATCTTAAGAAATGGAGCGCTTCTAGTCATTTAAAGAAATCTACTGAAATAATATTAGACAATAGCTTCAATAATCAAATTTCTTATTGGGTTTCGTCATTGAAATAAGGATGAACTAGCCACCTAGCAGCAAATCATAGTAGCATAGAAATAATGAAAAACAATATTTATGTATTCGAGATATTTCTGAAGAAAACGAAATTATACAATAGATAACTACAATGATAAACTAACCATAGATGATTGCACCAATCCCCCTATTCTTCCCAGATGAATCCCGCTACACAAAAGGTATAATTTTATACAACTTTTTGTCATAAAACAACATAAAATTCAAATCTATAGAGCTCCAAAATGCATTTATTTGTTGTAACATTGTGTGTTCTACATCGCCATGATCATAATCAAGCAAACTGAGTGTCTTCCTGGGTGGCATAATATTCTTCTTATTAAATGCCAAATTAAGGTCAATTGGATGCATAATTATATGTTTCAAAGTCTAAATATGAATTTCCTAACATACATCTACATTATCTTGATTACATCATAGGATTTGAAGTTCTTAGCATATTTCTGAAGAAGTTCAGAGCCATACGATTTGAAGTGGTTAGCATATATCTAAATAAGGTCAAATCCATTCAAACTAATTTCTTATGTCTCTCAAATAAGAAACAAAGTTGGTATTATTAGTATTTTCTTAGAATTACAAATGATGCAATCTTGGTGTTAATATTTCCCCTTTCCCCATTTCTTAAAGGGTTCTAACTCAATGAAAGACTGCCAGCTTTACAAGGCGGAGGTTGAAGGTTCGATTCCTTTGCACCCTAATGATATTGAAATATTGACATTTTAAATAAAATATATTTTATTATTAATTATTATGGCTACGAGGGGGGTTCTAAACTGACTTCATATGTCACTATGAGGGGGGTTCAAAACCGCCTTTGTATGTTACAAAGAAGTGGGTTCATAATCGACCCCAATGGTTTTTAAAAGTTTTAGGGGGGTTTTGAACCGCCTCCATAGGTACCTATGAGGGGAGTTTCGAACCCCCTCCATAGGTACCTACGAGGGGACTTTCAAACCACCTCCATAGGTACATATGAGGGGGGTTTCAAGCCACCTCTGTAGGTACCTATGAGGAGGGTTTATAACCACCCCAAAGGTTTGTAAGGATTTTTAGGGGGATTTTTGAACCACCTCCATAGGTACCTACAAGGGGGGTTTATAACTGACCCCAAAGGTTTGTAAATATGTTTAGGGGGGATTTTCAACTACCTGCATAGGTACCTACGCGGGGGATTTATAACTGCCCCCAAATATTTTTAATAAATACTTTTAAGCGGGGTTTTGAACCACCCCCATAGGTACCTATGATGGGAAATTATAACCATCCCCAAAGCTTTTTAAAGAATTTTAGGTGGGTTTTCGAACTGCCTCCGTAGGTACCTACGATGGGGTTTTATGACCACCCCCAAAGTCTTGTAATAAATACTTTTAAGGGGGTCTTCAACTTCCCCCATATGTACCTACGAGGGGGTTTTGTAATCACCCCCAAAGGTTTGTAATAAGGAATCTATGGGGGGGTTGGAACCATCCCCATAGGTGTCTATGAGGGGGGTTTAGAACCACCCTTAAAATTCACTTTTGGGGTGGGTTTAGAACCGACCCCAAAAGTGAATTTTAAGAAGGGTTTCGAACCGCCCCCAAAAGTGACTTTTGGGGGCATTTAGAACTGCCCTGAAAATTCACTTTTAGGGGTGGTTTTGATCTCTTCTAGAACCACCCCTAGAAATCAAAACTTTTAGTGTCAGTGCTATTAGGGGTGGTTTGTAAACACTGCCCCCAAATGCAAAATCACCCCCAAAAGTGATTTTTAGAGGCGAAAGACAACCACCCCTAAAAGTCAAATTTATTGTAGTGTATATAGTTCCTGGATGGGAGTAATCCAAGTCTAGGTACTGAGCTCAAGTGATAGCTTTTTCTTTGGTGAAAACACCTCCCATGGAAACATCCTTGGAAATGAGCGAAAGCAATGACTTAGTGACCCAATCTGCAAGTAATTGGTCAAGAATGGGAGCTTTAATAAACCTATGTCATTGTCTCCACTCATCTATATGGACATATATATGGGTAGAAGTGGTTTTATGGAGCGAGGTCAAAAGATTTGTACTCGTTACATACCTAATTGGAAGTTAAAAATGCGTCAAAAATTCCATTGCTATGGTGTTAAAATCCCAAAAACAGTGTTGAGTAAATTCTATATACCACTTGGTGGTAGTCCCGGTGAGAGTCTTTTGAAAAGGTATCAAATGGAAGGAACCATCCATTAGATAGTTTTACGAGCACCATAAATGATACATCATTACATGGTTTTTTCGTTTCTCGCCAGGTTTTCCATCAAATTTTGGTATACCTGAAAGTAACTTTACAGGAATAGCTAGCCATGAAGGATGATGGTGAATATGATCATGGATCAACTATGACAAATATGGTAGATCAAGTGTAACCAAGAATAGCAATTGTTGATTGGGTTGCGGGAACTGGTAATATTGATAAGGAATCTAAGTACCAGTAGGGTTGTAAGTGGATTTATAAATGGGTGTTAATGATCCTCCTATAATAGGTTGGTTCAGTTGTGATTGGTTTCCAAATTATCCACTTGATTTTCATGTGGGTGGTGGACCTTTGAGTGGGCCTCCGAAGGGTGGACCTCTGGGTAGGCATCTCGATGGGACTTTAGATGGGGGATATCGAGATGGTGGTCTTCCAAGAGGGCTCCCAATTGGTATACTTCTAGGTGGTGGAACACCAAATGTGTTTACAAATGGACTTTCGTATGTAGGGACATTCACCCAATTGGGTTACCACCATGGGGTATTAGCAGTACTAGGATAAGGGATCCTAGGAAAAATACTTCCCAAGGAAATGGGTTGATAATTCTAATTAACCATCACTAGTTTAATTCCTGGGTAAGTGTACCCCCATGTAGGTTGATTAGACATGGGTTGGACGCATGATGGTTGTACCGATAAGGAGGAAGGAGAAATCACGTTTGCGTTTGTGGAGGGTACTCTAGATATATGATACCATAAAGAAATACTCTATATGATATTTAAACTAGTTCACATAGTTATCGAGACAAATTGTCTCAAGGGTTACCCCTCAGTCACACATTTCATAGGATAAATAGTGATATATTGGAGAGTTTGAGTTGATAGGGTGGGAATGGAAGGATGGATTGTAGCATAAGAAACCACACTTTGAACTAGTATTCTGGATACAGTATAAGAATAAGACTGAACATAGGAATAGTATTCATGAGTGGCTCTTTCTGAATGGTTGGGAAAAGGAGAGAAACTCCTTCTTATGATCTTTCGCATTGTATGCAAACAACCAAGATTTCTTCAACTAGCCTAATAATTTCATCATTTGAGATGAATCTAAGATATTGTGGAGGGGTGGCATAAGATAAAGTTCTATTGTTGTATTTGAAAATTGTTCATCCCAATAAATTCTCCCAAAAAATAGCAGTTGGACCACATTTTGATGCCACTAGGTCTTGTGATGGTTGGGAAAACACCCAATCTCATGCACCAGAATGGCCTTCTGTAGGGAAATGAAACGTTGAATCATGTGGAGGAAAATGTACCAATACCGGGGTAGAGGTACACTGATTTTATAATGAAGAATACCCTTCTCCTTATTCAACAACTAGAATACCTTCTACAGAAATATCAGTTGTGGAAACCTGGTCCATGGTCACCCCTTATCTTCCTTCCATGGTAGGAGAAAAATTCAGGTGGTAAATCCTACAAAATACGAGATTCCCTAATAGTTGGTTCAATCAAAATGATGGATAAACACTTTTTCTCTAAAGTTCTTCTAGTAAAAAACATCACACATAAACAATTTTGTGCAAGCTAAGGTCAAAATAAAAGTTAAGTGATAAAAGGGGATGAAAAAGTTGGATCCTCACTAGGAGTGTCAAGCTGTCGCAACTCATGATATACCATAAGGTCCAATAGTAAAACAAGATAAGGAGGATTGGAATCATACCCTTTCCTGAATACCCAACTACCTGGACAGTACATGCATAGTAACTCCCTGACTGTTGTTCTCGATATATTGCTTCAACAAGATGGCCAAATTTATTTTCTCAGTTGGTATTGGTTCCTATAAGGGTGTCCCAATATAAACCAGGTATATGGGAGCTCAAATCCATGTTAGTGTTTTCTAATGCACAACTATTTGAAAGGGGCCTTCTGATATACTATCGAGTACGTGAAAAAAATTTCAATATACCTCAAGGGTATGTGAAAAGGAGTTTGATATAACGATTGCTACGTGTAAGAACCACAAAATCCCAGGGATGTAGTGAAGGAAAAGAATGAAAAATCTTATGTCTAAAGACACAAGAACACTTCTTCTAACCTATTACTCAAATTACTAAGAATTTTATCCTAAGTTACCGTTCAAATTTATCTTGATCGTTAGTGACTATTTGTGGAGTGTGAAGTAATTGCAACATTAAATTACCTACATGCAATGAAATTTTATTTTCAATGAATCCTAACTAGAGTGTTATAAGATAAATCTACTCAATCAGAATCAAGCCAGATCTCCCTAGTCCAAGTGGATATAGAACAAATCAAATACAGAATACAACCTAATTTCCTAGATCAAATTGAAATTCAAAGTAACAGATAGATCACCTACCTGAATTATGCAGATCCTCTTCTCTCTTTATTGATCCAAGCTCCATAATCTTCAAATATTTAGCTGCAAAACCATGTCAAGCAAGCGGAAACAAGCAAATAGCATATGCATATACAAACATATAATTGATCTAAGCTAACAATTAAGGAAGAAAGGTCTAAACATTATTAACAACAACAATGTTTATGGAAAGATATTTGTATTAATGTAATCAAGGAAGTACATATAATTACATAGGATAGAACATCACAACCTATCCTTAACGCTGCAATATTCCATCCAACAATCCAAGATAAATCCAAGCCTCCAAATAATGATAGGGATCACCTAGAAATTCCATCAGTATAATAGTTCCATAGTCCTTCCTCTCTTCACAATGGAGAGAGGGTTTAATTTATAAGGCTAAAGGGATAGAGTAGGTTGAGGATTAGGAGGAGGGATCTAAGGAATCTTCCCTATAGGATAGGAGTTGAATTCCACCTCACCTAAATTATCGGTATAGAGATCCACCTCATCCACCTTCGAGAAGGGCTTCAAAGCTCTATTCTTTTCCCTCAAAACACCATCAACACACTTTCCAAAAAGGGAAAAAGTACAATCAACACACCTAGCAGTGGGAGACAGAGCATGGACATCAGTGCCCCTAGAATGAAGGGAAAAAACACCTTTGATACACCTACCATGAAGGACAAGAGCGTCGACCTTGCTAAAGAGGGAAAAAGGAAAAAAAACATCAGTATTGATCCAGTTTAGCAGAGAGAAATTTGGAGATTAGGCAAAGGGTTAACACATGGCTCACTGAGGACGAGATTTTTGTGTAGCACAGAGAAAGGGAGAGATAATTCCTTTCAAGCAGGGATTGAAAACACCATGTGATTTTAACAACTCATTCCTCAAGATTCAAAAAAATTTGAGACATGCAAAACCTCTCAATGATAAACCTAAGAAATCTCTAATATAAAAATGAAAAAGTTCCTTAATACCTAAATGTATATGCTTTTCTTAATCAAACTTCAGAAACAAAAAACTTATAATCATCTAATCAAATAAGAAAACAACCAATCTAACTTTTTCTTTTGTTTTTTGATGTAATTTTGGAAAAAAAAATGTAAAGAACAAGGATCACACTACAAAAGTGTAAGAAACCATAACATTTTTCCTTTCTCTAGATATAGAAATAGATTTTAAGAGATGAGCATGCAAACCATAAACCCGAGACCAAATTTCCACACAAAACCATCAAGTTTCAGAGATTTTACTAAGACAGCTTTACAAGGTTCAAACTCAAAATGTACATTCAGGATAAATACACATTGTCATACCTATAAATGAGCACAGGAGTAGATTGAAAAAACCAAAAGAAGAGAACAAATTTCAAAATAAAACCCTAGAGTTGGAGATGGCCTACCTTGGTGCACTCTGCAGGGTGGAACTAGGGAGTCGTATGCTAGTCGACGCTCTCTGCTTCCTTCTGAATAATGTGAATGGATATTCTTGATTTGGGAAAGAAGGAATCAATGGTGCTCTTTAACAGTAGGAAAAATGTGTTAGGGACAATCTGGTGCTCTGTCATGGAAACCCAGGTGCGTCGGTGGATCTAAAAACAAAAGAAGTACATAACGTTTAAGATAATCAATTGTAAATCAAACTGGAATTTTGGTATGTGTAGGAACTAACCAGAGAAGGAAAATGGGATTGAAATAAGATGGATTTATCACCTTATATCCTTAAATGAGAGAGAGAGTAAAATTGAAATCTTGTAATCAAAATAAATATCAAGAACTCATATATATGATTAGTTTTTCCCCAGTGAAGTCGCCATTTTTGTTACTAGAAATTCTCAATAAATGTGGACAAAGATTGTTTCCCTGGTCTACCTAGGGAAGATCTAGAACCAAAATCCACAGCGATGCATCCTCTCCCTATATTATACAGTGAAGTTGATCATTTTCATGTAACTATATTGCGATTAGTTGTACCTCCAAAATAATTTAAGGAACAAGATACAATAGTCAAAAGCAACAATATAATTCAATGATCTATACTAATGATCAAGGAAAAAACTAATCAAAAATCGATATTAACACAAATCATTCATGGGAAATGGTAACATGTCTGTATTAACAATATAAGAGAAGAAAATACAACCAAAACCTTCAAGTTGAAGCTTTTCTCTCACAAGGTGCTTTCGTGGTTCTCTTACCTTCCATATCCATGAAGGGTAGCTTGTATATATAGGCAAAAGAGGACCCAAAGGGGTTGAGATATTTTGGGAGGAAGGTGAGGGATGATCCCAAAAGGATATGAGTATGAATTCCACCTATTCCAAGTAGTTGGGATAAGCCTCCAAGAGGACTTTCATCTAGAATGTTCTTGAAGTATTCTATTTTTTCCTTTTTGACAATGCTAACACTCCTTGTACATGAGCAGGTTTCATCGACACTCTTTGTCTTCAACTAACAAGTGTTACCAATGCACTTTTTTAGTAGGAAAGAAGTGGAAGGCCAGTATAATTCCCTATGTTGGGAAGCAGGGTACATCAAACCTCCTAGAGTTGAGAAAAAAGGCTCCTCAAAAGGTGGTTTGTCCAAATCACTTCACGAGATTGCGCATAGAGACAAATTTTGGGTGTAACACAATGCATTCTCCAAGATCTCATTAAATAATTTGATAGAACCATTCTCTTATGGTGATATGGTTTTTTTTCTGGTGTTGAATCTAAAATTCCTCAGTTAATTTGTAAATCAACTAATTCACAAAATGTGTTCCTTGATCGCTTATCAAAATTTGTGGACATCCAAATTGGGTCACAACATGGTCAAATAAAAATCATGTATCACTTGCACCAGTACAATCCTTTACTATTGCTGCTTCATCCCATTTAGTTAAGTAGTATGTCACAATGATTATATAATATGCACCCAATCATTTTCCTGGTGGGTTAATGAGACCCACAAATCCAACAACTCATTTATCAAATATTTCCTGCAATGTCACTTGTGGTACCAGTGACATATCATATGGCCGTGATGGTTTTCAAGTTATTTGACAAATATCACATCTACGACAATAATCTCTAACATATCAATGCATAGTAAGTGACAACAGTCCTTCATGTAATATCTTATGTATTGTTTCTTTTCATGTACAGTGACATCCTGTGACACCATCATGTGCTTCATTTAATACCAATGGTCTCTCATGTTCTAGAACATAGCAATGAAGTATTTCATATGGTCCCATATTATATAATTACCCCATGATCAGTTAGAAATCTACAACTTTTACAATTAATTTCTTCTTTTGTGTTGTATTAAGGCCTTCTTGAGCATGTCATGTAGTGAAAAGATATACAATATATGTATAGTTATCATAAAGCATCTGAAATGCAAACAGATATGCGTTAGGAATATTATTTTCAAAATTCACATGCTCTTCTCTACTTTCTAACCTCGATAGATGGTCTAGTCCTCAATTCAGTTGACCAAGTTTGCAAATAATCTCAAAGTAAAATTCTTGGAACAGGAGAAGCCAACACAAAATACGCCCCCTCCCCAACAATGGATTATTGACCAAATACTTCAATGCATAATGGTCTGTATACATGTTGAAGTGTCCTCCCAACAGATAATGTCAAAAATTTTGGAGAGCATATACCATAGAAATTTCTTCTCTTTCGGTAGTAGTATAATTCATTGCTATCGTCGACAGTTTTCTACTAGCAAATGAAATAGGGTGATCAATAGAACCCTCACCTGGATATGTAAGTACAATTCCAATAATGAGAGATGATGCATCGACATGTACATAAAACTATTTTTCCATTCTAGAAATACCAATATAGGTGCTTTAACCATATTATTTTAAAGAACATCCAAACTCTCTTTATATTGCGCATTCCATTGAAACTTAACATATGTCTTCAACAATTTTCCCATACGATTTGTAACCTTTGCATATCCTTTGATGAATTTTTTATAATACCCCATATGTCCCAAGGTAGTTCTCAACTATTTTCCTATCAAGGGTGGTGGTAGGTCAACAATAATTGTAATATTGGAAGGGTCTATAAGTATTCCATCTCAACAAACCACATGACCCAGCAAATTTCCAAAACGGGCATAAAAAATGAAATTCTTTAAATTAAGAGAAATACAGAACTGTCTACATCAGTCAAGCATCATTTTGAGACTCTCGATGTGATATTTTACTTGTCCATATACTGTCCAGTCATCAAAGTATACTTCAAGAAATTTATCAATGAAATTTTTAAAATTTTCTACGACTATTCTCGAAAAAATAGAAAGAGAATTCTTGAGAGAAAAGGGCCTTACCATGTACTAGAAGCATCCCCATTCTGTCACAAAGTTTGTTTTGTTCCTATCTTCCTTTGCAATTGTTATCTGATGATAAACATAGAATACATCAGTAAATGAATATACTTGTTGTCCTCTCATGCTCTCCAATACTTCATCTGTAAATGGAGTCGAAAATGGATCATGTAGGAATACATCATTTAGCTTTCTTAGGCTAACAAAGATATAGAATTTATTATTTTTCTTTTCTTGGAATACCATAGGACTAATCCTTTCAGACTCCTCGACAATTTCTATAATGCATGTATTTAGCATATTGTCTAACTCTATATTGAATTTTTCAAAATATCTTGGATTGAATCTATATGGTCATTGTTTGATATGTTTGGCTCCAGGCTTCAAGGGAATCTTCATTTCTCCCATATCACCAATAATTCCCTTCATTTCAGAAAATTTTTGGGGAGCCTTGCTTGGAATTCATGTAATTAGTTAGTGATATTCCCTACAGTCTCATCATCCAAATAGCCTCTGATATTGGAAAATTATGGGCTTTCTAGAGAACCAATATTTACATTCTTTACTTTAAGAGGATTTAAAAAATTGTCAATTGATACGCATGACCCCTCCACTCCTCGAGTACCCTCATACTTAGGAATATTTATATCATGTGGGTCATCATCATCAATCAGATTCACTTGTTATATGGTAGTACTGTTATAGCGGATTTCACCACTCTAGGTGAATCACATTTTGTAAGGCCTTCCCCTGTCCCGCTGCAGACTCTTTAGACCCCATGGACCATATTTTATCCTTTTATGTTACCTTGATTATCCCTAAAAAACTATATAAAAGATGATATACGTGTTTTTTTCCCCGATAACCGCGTACATACGTGAGTTTGACCCCTGTATCCGCGTACACCGGGATGTGTGCATAAGTCCAAATCCTTTTGGAGTTTTCCTTAACATGGATCTGACTCATTTGACTCCTAGCCTTCCATATGCCTTGAGATCGCTCGGATTGAACCCTTCATTATCCCTTGTGAAGCTATATAAGGAACCCCTTGGTAGATTGAAGGCAGATAGAGAGATTGAAAGCAACGAAACTATAGTCCATTGTTGCCAAAACTATACTTGAGTCTGCATCCCTTTGTCCCTTTGGAGCACTATTGTGTTCTTCCCAAGCTTGCCTTTTGTTAGTGAGCTTGCTATCTAAGTGATGGAGGATTGAGGTGGTGGATGCCCGAGTGGGGGATTCAGTTTCTCCGATTCGCAGACGTGCCGTCAGAGGTTGTATCTATCTTGTAATCTCTGATTTATATTAATAAGAACTATCTTTCCTTGTCCAATGATGTGTATTTGATTGAATATTGTATCCATTGGAATATGTCAAATGCTTTTACATTATTGATTATATATGCTAGAATAGATCTAACACCATGATATATAGTATGCTTGTATTTTTTACTTGTTGTTGAGGAAGTATTATATCAATTCAAGCTGAAGATTGGAAAGCTCAACGGGGATCTACTTCAACTATCCGGAATAAGGTACGAGGTCTGATCCTTTAGTGTTAGACATTTTATTTCTATTGCATATTGGGAAAGATTGATTTCTGGAGTCAAAGCTATCTGTTGTTGTACCCCAAGCCATAGGAATTTCTCTCCGTAACAGAATTGGCGACTTCGCTGGGGATGTTCCTTGTTTTTCTTTGGGGTTGGGGGCATAATGGGCTTGATATTATTGACTTGCTCTTGGTTTCTATCTATTTCTGTGTCGCATTTTATAGTATATTTTTCCATTGACACTCCCCTTTATTGGTTTAGCCTTGTCCTGATTTTTACCACTGCCTTCTCTGTATACACGTGTTTTTGGCTGAAAGTCGCGTACATACGCAGATTTTTGGTCAGAAGTCACGTACATATGCAACTGTTCTTTATACAGTCGCGTACATCCTCCCTTTTGGTGATTTTGATGTTGTGGGAAGTTGCTGGGTGGGTTGTGAGTGTGGTTGGGTCTTCCTTGGGTCTGATGTTGTCTATTGGATGCTTCTTTTGTGAGCAGAGACCGCTTTTTCATTGATTTTTCTTTGAAAGTAGTTTTAGTCATTTTTCCTTTTTGTTTTGCCATTAGTGCATTACTCTTTTTGTCTTGGTGTCTTGCTGGGCTTGTCTTTTATACTTGCTGTAGAGACTGAGAGTTTTAGATTCATTTTATTGCATTTTTCATTCTTTTATATTGAAAAATACAAAGTAGTTTCACTCTTAGTTGCATCTTAGATATGGATTTGAGGAGGTACTTGCATTGGATTGCTTGGATGAGAGTTGTTTTTAGGATTTCATATAGCAAGGATTGCATTGACATTTGGAAAGGAATATATATTTATGTATCTCATGTAGTGGCATACCTTATTTTTCATTTGACAAAGATTGCACTTAGCATTGTTTGTTATGGTGTGCACTTTTACTTCACTGCTGAGTCTTCATATCACTAGTTGGACGGCCATTTCCCTTTGAGTAATTACAGCCAATTAAAATCAACGCTAAATTAAAATGAATTACACTCTTTTCTTTTCTAGGGTGCACCAACAAGCTTAGGTTTTAGGATCTTGGAATAGTTCATTATAAGTCAATTCTCCAAGATCACTAAACAACAACATCTAGGTGTCTGTCCAGGGAGTGTGTGAAATCCTTGGTATAACCATCGTTCTCAGGATCCTCCTCTCAAACGAGAGTTAAGCATGAGGTAGTGTGACCGGTTGTTGATTGGGATGACCCCTAGTCGTAACTGAGTAGCACCGGCGATATTTCCAGGATTGTATTCGTATCTGGGGGCTCTTTTGAGAGTTTCGGGCTTTGCTACCCTGCCCATACGGTCAATCCTGCCTGCGACTGTCCGCCTGAGCTTTGATTATATTGAGGTGACCTTAGTGACCTTACCTAGGATATCAAGGGGGTACTTGTAGAGGTTATTCTGCAGGTGTCCCATCCAGGTAGAGGTCGGATAGCACATTCGCTATATGCGTTGAAGCTGAGGGCCACTATAATTGGTTACATACCTCCGCTTGTAGTGTATGGGAGTTTCGAGCCTCTCCCAGGCGAGACATACCTGCTACATTCGGGAGTTCACATATCCTCCCCTTGGTTTGCTTGTATTTTGGCTGTAGATTTTCTTAGGAGTGTGCTCTTTATGCGCTAGTTGGCCTTTGGGATCGTGGTGACTTGAGTATATTTATGCTCTCTTGAGTTTGGGTCCTTTTATTTTTGGCGTGCTTGGTATCCTATCACCCGTCTTGGTCCTAGTACGGACCCTGGTGTCAGACTTGGGGGCATCACAGCCCCTTACCGTGCTCATAGATTTGGGAATGGTCATATTCCATCCTCTACTCCATTTGTGGAGGATTTTTATTCCCTTTCCTCGGTCTTTACACCAGTGGTCACCCTCATGGGGGTGGTAGTGGATGCGTGAACGTTGGGTCTACACCATATCTTCCTTTTTATGTCCCATTGTTCACTGCATTATTTCCTTTGGGTGTTGTTTTCATGATCATTCCTCCCTATATCCTATAGTTTGGATTCTTTATTGACTATTTTGGGTTGTTTTGGTCTAATATGGTTGTCATGTAGGATCCAGTTTTGTACACTCTCTCCGAGGTTTCGACCTGTTCGTGTCTGTCACAGGTATTATGTCTGAACTGGCATATAGGTTAGGATTTCTGATCCGCTTGCACTTATGCATTGCCTTATGAACGTTCCATCTTAACCTTAGGTACAAACCCATTCCATGGTATCATGAAACCTTCATGCTGCTGTTAGAAGTGGTACTATGTGAATGGTAGAGCTTTCCTTTACATGGGTGTCCTAGTTAACTCCCCTTTGCATTTGGTACCCATGCTATGAGTCCTCTCTTAGGTCTGGGAGTCCGTTGTATAGTATTGCCATGACATTTAGCAAGAGCCTCATACTCCTCTTGATCTTATGCTGGCCTTTTTCCCTCCGGACTCCCCTTATGTCAAGTTGTGAATGCATTATCATGAGCTTTGCCTACCTTATTGAGCTTTATGCCGGCTCCCCTGACATCACGTTTCAGCCATATAGCCCGAGCTTGCTCATGTCTAGCCATGCAGAGCCATTTTTATATCCTTCCTAGCTTGATTCCCTTTTTAACCGAGAGGGGATTTCCCCCGAGTGTCGATATCCTACACATGTATCCTTGCATTGAGCATAGGTATGTTCCACTGCTTGGAACTAGTTTGTTTTCCCTGATGACACTCGTCTCCTCCTAGCTTGTAACTATAAAGCTAGTTTATTCTTTTTTCAAGCTTTTCAAATAACTGAAAAAGTCCAAAAAAATAAAAAAACCAAAAATCCGGACAAGGAAAGATGTTATCTTTTGGCAGCTGTCAAGTCGTGTCGCCTTCGAACAGAGCACTGTATATTACATCCATTGGTTGGGTTATAGTTTGAATTAGGAGCTGTACTCGTTTATCTGAGTTTATCTCCACCGATTGGTTAAGCTTCCAGTCCCTATGGAGCCTCTGTTGATGCCTCCTGTGTCACAGATATGTCCCAGTTTGTATATCAAGTCTATGCCACCTTGATTCAGTCACCATACGTTGTTATGCTCTTGTTTGAAGGAAGTTGAAACATGTGTTGGCCATTCCTCATTTATCTTGACTTTTCATGTCAGCCATTCCCGGTACAGTTACTGGTTCATGCACTTTATGATCGAGTCCTTCCACATTAGACAGCTTTACTGAGTACCTCATGTTGGATGATGGGGGATGCCTTAATTCCCTCCTTCCAGCGGATTTCATCCCATCAACTTCAGATCATTTATTCTGGGATTGGAATCTAGAGTCCTTTTGAGTGCCTTGAGACTTGCAGTCATCAGTGGCAGGTTCTCTCGCCATCGACAGTTTCTTGGGAATACATCAATGTCCCCTGATCGATGGATTCTCTCAACTGTTCGACCTCAACACATCTATTCACACTTGTTAGTTTTCACTCTAGTACCTTGATTCCCATTATCATTATCGGTGGGTAATATCGCATCTGTTAACGGTATACATCAATGACCGGTAATCAGACAATGGACTACTATGTTCGACCTCAACACCTCTATTCGCATAGTAGGACATGTACTCATAGCAGTTTGTGTAGAAGACCTTCCAAACTGGTGGCATCTCTTATATGCTACCTCCTTGATTGTGCCAGTGTTCATGAGATTTCAGCTCTCGTGACTTGATTCCAGTGTATGTCAGAAATTTTCTAGCCAGTATGGAGATCTTGATCTATTGTATATATTCAACCATTTTGGAGATCATGGTCCTTTGTATATCTTCATCATGGAGATTCTGATCTATGTATATTGTACATGGTGATGACCACATATGTGATATCATGTATTATGCCTGTTCATGGCCATTGTACTCTTATGTATCCGGGACTGCTATATGTACTTGCAGTTATATGCAGAGTTGTATCATGGTACTATGCTGATTGGGTGGCTGGTCTTCCATTTGGGATCCTTCATCACTCCACTTCTGGGATGGACTTATAATGTATTTCGGCCATCGTATGACCCCTTTGACCTCACACATTAGGGGGCATCTCTTATAGCGGATTTCACCACTCTAGGTGAATCACACTTTGTATGGCCTTCCCCTATCCCGCTGCAGACTCTTTAGACCCCATGGACCATATTTTATCCTTTGATGTTACCTTGATCATCCCTAAAAAACTATATAAAAGATGATATACACAGATTTTTCCTCGATAACCGCGTACATACACGAGTTTGACCCCTATATCCACGTACATCGGGATGTGTGCATAAGTCCAAATCCTTTTGGAGTTTTCCTTGACATGGATCCGACTCATTTGACTCCTGGCCTTCCATATGCCTTGAGATCGCTCGGATTTGACCCTTCATTATCCCTTGTGAAGCTATATAAGGAACCCCTTGGTACATTGAAGGCAGATAGAGAGATTAAAAGCAACGAAACTATAGTCCATTGTTGCCAGAACTATACTTGAGTTTGCATCCCTTTGTCCCTTTGGAGCACTGTTGTGTTCTTCCCAAGCTTGCCTTTTGTTAGTGAGATTGCTATCTAAGTGATGGAGGATTGAGGTGGTGGAGGCCCAAGTGGAAGATTCAGTTTCTCTGATTCGCAGACGTGCCGTCAGAGGTTGTATCTATCTTGTAATCTCTGATTTATATTAATAAGAACTATCTTTCCTTGTCCAATGATGTGTATTTAATTGAATATTGTATCCATTGGAATATGTCAAATGCTTTTACATTATTGATTATATATGCTAGAATAGATCTAACACCATGATATATAGTATGCTTGTATTGTTTACTTGTTGTTGAGGAAGTATTATATCAATTCAAGCTGAATATTGGAAAGCTCAACGGGGATCTACTTAAACCGTCCGGAATAAGGTACGAGGTCTGATCCTTTAGTGTTAGACATTTTATTTCTATTGCATATTGGGAAAGATTGATTTCTGGAGTCGAAGCTATCTGTTGTGGTACCCCAAGCCATAGGAATTTCTCTCCGTAACAAGTACTATATCCAATGTTTAACGATCACAATACTCTAATGAAAACTTGTCATCGATAGAGGAATATCTTCAAATATCTTAGTTTTGATTATTTGCAAAGTAGAATCAATTGTCAAATTATCATTAACAAACTCAAATATATGCGTGAAAATGGCAGCTACATCTTCCTAATCAGTTGTTTCTCATCACATATCAACCAACATATACCAAATTCTTGGTATCATATTTAATGTGTGTATGAACTGATAGACCCATTCATGTCACGACGATGTCTCCCATGTTGCGCGAAAATGCTTAGTATGCTCGATGGGAGTAGTTAGTCCTGTATATTTCTAACCAGCATAGAGTAATTTATCTCACTTTCAACAATCTTTAACATTGAGGATATTCTAAAATAGACTCCTTATGAGCAACCCACCATCTTGCAGGTGTAGCCTTCAATGCAACATCCAGGGCTAACAAGTGCTTAGGTTCAAATACTTTCTTTTCAAACTCTGTGTTAACCCAAAAAGTCCCTCACTAAGCTCTATATGACCTACACCACCCAAGGACATCCATGCATGGCCCTCATTTGACTCCCACACCCTAAAAAAGGCTCAAAAATATGAAAAGGGGCTTAAAAACCCCTAAAAAGAGCCAAAATAGCTCTCATAGGGGCTAAAACCTCCAAAGAGGGGCTAAAACCCCTCAAAGGAGATTAAAACCACCAAAGCAGCTAAGACTTGGGTGAAAGGGGATAAATCCTTGACCAGGGGATTAAAACCCTAAAAATCTTGAGAAAAAGTATAAATAGAGGGGTGAGGGTCACTCTCAAATCACTCCTTCATTCCCTAATGTTATGCTGCCCATGTGAGTGCCTTCAGACCATTTGCCTCTCAAGCCATTCACCCTCCCTCTCATCCATTCCTCCATTGAGCCAACGCTCCCATTCCTAAGAGAGGTGTTCCCCAAGCTAGGGCATGGTGGCCTATTTCCACCCATAGAAGGTATCATTTTCTTTTTTCTATCATGTTTATTGTAGTTGTTTAACATATTTTTCTTGCAGGTTTATTTGCTTACAGTTTGTTGCAGGTTCTCCACTAATTGCTTGCAGCCATTTCTTAGTTTTCTAACAGTTTCATGTAGGGTTTTGGAGATTATCCCTAACCTTGTGTGCAGGGTTTCATTCTATTTTATTTTCATTTTATTTCTCGTATTTCCATTTTCACAAGAACCCTACCCTTTTGTCCTATAGACAGAAGGGAGCCATTATTTCCTGTAGCAAGGGCGAAAGCCCTACTACACTCTGTAAGAAAGGATTGTAAGTTAGGTAAAACTTCATAGGTAGGTAGATCATGTTAACCCAAAAAATCCCTCACTTAGCTCTACATGGACTACACCACCCAAGGACACCCATACATGACCCTCATTTCACCCCATTGGACCCCCACACCCTAAAAAAGGCTTAAGAATGAGCAACAGGGCTTAAAAACCCCTAAAAAAAGCCTAAATAGCTCTCCTAGGGGCTAAAGCCTCCAACAAGGGGCTAAAACCACTCAATGGAGCTAAAAAACACAAAAGGAGCTAAAGATAGGGTGGAAGGGGGTAAAATCCCAAAACACAGGGCTAAAGTCCCACCAGGTGCTTAAAACCCTAAAAAGCCCCAAAAAAGCTATAAATAGACGGGTGGGGGTCACTCTCAAATCACTCCTTCCTTGCATACGGTTATGCTACCTGTGGATGCCTTGAGACCCTTTGTCTCTCAAGCCATCCACACTCCCTCTCCTCCATCTCCCATTCAACCATAGCTCCCCCATCCAAGAGAGGTGGTTCTTCAAGCCAGGGCATGGTGGCCCAATTCCATTAAAGAGAAGGTATAACAATAGTGTTTATTACATTTACTTTAGTATTTTGTAGTTTTTCCTAACCCATTTTTGTTTGCAGGTATTTTGTTTCTAATAGTTGTTTGCAGGTTGCTGGAGCTAACCCTAACAGTGTTTGCAGAGGGGTTTCCAGCCATTCCATATTTCTTTTCTTCCTTCCTGTTCTTTATTTCGGCTCTGTCCTTTTTTACTGCATTCCATCCAAGAAGCTATCCTTCCATCCTATAAATTAAAGGTAGCTATTCCTTCCCTGTAGCAAGGAAGAAATTCCTGCTACATAACTGGCGACCATACCAGGTCGATCCCACAGGATCCCTGGGTTAGTTTTCAAAGTTTTAGTTTGTTGTTCAAGTTTTTTTCCCTAGGTTAATTTTTTTGTTAAATGTAGCTTAGATTGTTGTTTATTTACATTTTTCGTTATTGTTGAGCCTCCTCATGGCCGATCCAAGCCCATTTGTCCACAGTACCAGTTACTGTTGGCCATTTTGTGATTTGCAAATCACTCAACTGTGCAAAAACGACCGAACTGAATTTCTGAAAATTCACTTGTGTTCGGGCTCGTTTTATTCCCAAAAAGTTGAGCCATTTGCAAATAAGCCCATGATTGAGGGTAAAAGGGCCTGTTACCGAAGTGGGTTTTTAACCGTTTGAGATAATTCCTCACACTGTGATCACAATCCACTTCGCAAAACCAGGACCTTTACAGGTGTGTGACCCATTTTTGGGCTTCACTATTTGCTTTTATTGGGACTGTCAGTGCGGCTCAGCCACCTCTGTCCATTAGAATTGTTTTATTTATGTTTCTGTTTATGTTAATGACAATTTCATGCACAAGAACAAAGTGTAAATTAAATATTTAATGGGTTAATGAATGTATTTTGACTAAAACTCACTTAAAATCAACATTCTTGCTTAGCCCTTCCTCCTCTACCTAGTCATCACCCTTTGGGGTATTCTGGGATAAGACGAAGGGAATATATCATATAGTAATAGGAACTTCACCCAATATTGTTCGAAACCACTAAAAACGAGTGACTTGGAAGGTAGAGGGGGTAGAGAATGAGGGCTTCTCAGGGTGCTCAACGTCCTCCCTGTTGACCAACCATGCATCTGGGAGGTGACCTATGGATCTACGGATGGGCTTAGTCCCATTGTTTTGAGAGCCCAACACCTTCTCCTGGTTGAAGAAGAATATAGGTGTATGGTAGTCACCTAATCAGGCTATTACAATTCAGGATAAACAATGGTGTATTTCTACAAAATTTTGGTTTATTTATTGGTTCCATCCACAATGATATAAACTCTATAGAATATTCATAAACCATTTGCAGCCACCAGATAACAGAAAAACAAAAATACATACACATCATACCATGTAAATCAACCCAACTCAGTTCATGATGCTGAGAGTGTTGATGTATTTCTAACTTCGGAATGTATTCTTCTATGTATCTTATATATTGTAACCCGATGTTTATTTTGGGATGTTTCTATTATGTATTTGAGTCATGTTGTCATGCCCCGATGTTCCGATCAGGAGGATTAATAATGTAAACAAGTCTTGTCAAGTCATTGTGAAAGTCCCCACAGTTTCGGGGCACTAGGGTTATTATACACTCATTAAGGTGTAGGCTCTAGTAAGTAATTGTTAAGTTGGGATGACATGATTGAGTGCACTTCAAGTGAACAGAAGAATATAAATAGAGAGTGAGACTCTCTATTTGTCACACACATCATTCACTCACTCAAGTGTGGCGCACTAGTGAAGAAGGAAATACTGGGACTAGATAGAAGAAGAAGGCTACTGCTGTTTTGGGAGATCTCTTACTATTTTGGTGTTGATTCTATCTCTAAGGAAGTTGAGGGGTATTCTCCTTTATGTTTTCCCCAAGAAAAACTCTTTGTGTCTCTTATCTCTTGTGATGTGCTTATGTTTTATTGTTGTGCTTGTTATTCTCTCAGTGAAAAGATCCTAAGATCATCATGCTAGCTTATTTGATGAAAGATCTAACATGGTATCAGAGCTAACCTGAGAAGAAGACATTGTGCAGCTACAGAAGCTAAGGATTCTTACTTTTTGGGTCTCTCTCCACAATCCATCAGCAAAAGTATGCTAGTCTGACTCTCCATTGAAGGGCGTATCTTTCTGTCGAAGCGGAATTCGATTTCGAGCATTTTCAGTTTTCGATGTGGAAATTAGGGCTTTCTACAGAAGAAATTTTTTTGAGTGAAACCAGCATAGGATTTTTCTCCTCATCAAAACCTATTTTTAGAGACCTGGATCAAGAAATTTGGTTGGGTGAAAATCCGGGAAAGTCAAACCCTAGTTTGACCCCAAGCTAGGAAAAACCCTAAATACTAAAACTGATAAGTTTTGGTATAGTCGCTATATTCTGAGGTTGGCATAGTCTCAGATGCTGAAAATTATAGGGCCCAAATATAAACACCTGATTAACACTATGTCCATAACTCATCCTTAGATTCGCTATATTATGGGAGATATGATCTCTCCACGTTAGGGTTCTAGCCTCTTCCAGAATTCATCCTTAAACAGGACACCTGAGGAGAATTGAAATATATTGGGCTACAGAGGTCCAAATGGAATTTCTGAAGATGTTCCAGAAATTCCACGGACTTTAATTTCAGTGGTCCGAATATCAGACTCATAGGATGAACCAGTGGCACGTGGAATTCCGTACAACTTCACTGTTCTGAACAGTCCTGTAACAGGTCACCTTGGGAAAAGGCTCATAAGTACCAAATGGTGAAACCAATTCTGATGAAACCTATGGTGTTGGATCAGGAACATGTGAGGTTACCTCAGTACAAAATTTCAAACATAGAGGAGCATAAATTTTGGATATATTACAGAAACAGTAACAGGAATTTCTGCAGAAGAAATTGGAAAATTAGGGCTTCCTGTTCCGGGAGCTTCCCTCCACTGTTTTCAGAAAAGGAGTACATTGGACAACTCCATTTGAAGAGATCTATATTTATATCCAATTATATATAAAATATTCCAATTTTTGAAAATTAGGGTTTCTGTGACAAACCCTAGATCAGCCAGCTCCAGAACCAGGACGGACACCTCAAATCGGTAAGATCTAATCCTTTGCTATTTTCATTTCAGGTTCTCATTTAAAAGTGATCTATCACATCAGCTTGATGATAATATTGGTGAAGCTGACAACTTCCAAGCATAGAATTATTTGATCTCTCTGAATAAAATTGATTGGACACCTACATGAGTAGAGAGGTTCCAGTTTCAGAGGGAGATGAGGCTAGAAGCCTTTCACAAGAAGAACTTGGTCAAGGCCAAAGAAGACATGATGCTCATGCTGCAGAGGATGATGAACCATCCAGAAAGAGATCTAGATATGAAAGTGAATATTCTTCAAGCGAGGATGAATATGTTCTGATATCATCTCTCACAGGTAACATTACTCATGGAAGTGATGATTGGCTTATAGATAGTGGGGCTTCCAAACATATGACGGGATTCAAGGAATCCTTTGTAAGACTGTCAAAACATGAATCACCTCACAAGGTGAAACTAGGAGATGACTACCAATATCCAATAAAAGGTAGCGGGGAATCTTCATACAAGCTCGACTCTGGTAAGTCTCTAACAATCAAAATAAGTATTGTTTGTTTTAGGACTCAAGAAGAACCTTCTCTCCATTTTAGCATTGATGCAAAAGGAATGCGGGTTGCATTCATAGATGGTCAATCCATCATGTGGCCAAAAGGAAAGACTATCGATGATGTGGTAGTGATTGGAGAACAAGAAGGAGGCTTGTACAAATTGAAGGACCATCCAGAACAAGCCTTGATCCATGACATAGTAGAGCCAAATGAGCTTTGGCATAGAAGGCTTGCACATGTGCATTATAGAGCACTACCTATTGCAAGCAAAGCTGTTGAAGGTCTTCAAGAATTTCAAGCTATTTGAAGGGAAGAACAAAAATCATAATATGACCTAAAGAAACCAGCTGAAGAATGTGAAGATCTAGAATGCAGAGACCATGCAGTCATAAGAGCCTCTCAAATCAAGAACAACTTGAAGCAGAAGTGAAGAATGCAGAAGTGGTGATGGCCACCTTGAATGGCCTCCCAGGATCATGGGATTCATTCATGAGAGGAAGTGTGCCAGAAGGAAGTGATTACTTTCAACAGACTTTGGGAAGAAGAAGCTTGAATCATAAGAAGAGAAGAGAAGATGGGAGAAATTGAAGATCAAGATCTCACCATGCAAAGAAGATCCCTCAAGCAATGAGGAATATGAGGAACTCAACTCTTGAAGAACTTCTTATCCTCCTTATCATTTGGATAAGAAACGATGCTACCATGAATGAAGAAGAGGATGAAGCTGAAGGATCAAGAATTAGTCTACCCACGCAACAAATAAAGATAAGTATTCAATTGTCATTTCATGATATTGTTTTGTTATGCATTTTTTTTATATTCAGGTGATGTATCATGCATGATAGGATGTTTGCATTAATGGAAGTATACTACTAATATACATGCAATGGGTAAGTAGCTCATGGTGCTATACAACTCTCCATTGCTACTTATCTAGAATGAAACCTCTTTGCTGACATATTGGATTAGTGCACAATCTCAATGTTGTCCTGGTAGAGATGGAAGGAATCTAGAAAGTTTTAGTGAGATATAGATGAATGTTGTATTGGCTAAAGTAGTTGCATGATCATATATTTATGCATAAGAATTTTCCAGTATGAATATTCCTTATGAAATATTTATAACCATACAAATGCATTTGACTTGTAGGAAAGATCGCATACATAATCTCCTACAAGAAAAGAAAAATGAAGACTTGTTCCGAAGAACAAGTGACGACAGTTCAAAGACAAAGAATAATATGACGAGTGTAGTGACATCATTGATGCAAAAACTTCCAGCCACTAAGAAGAAAGGGAAGACCAATTCAAGAAGAATGATGTCTTGGTGCAGTATCGAGACCTGAAGAGAAGTTCATAGTTCCATCATGCAGTAGATGGAAACATCATGGGATACAAAGCAAGATTCATAGCACGAGGATTCTCACGAAAAGAAGGCCTAGACTATGAAGAGACATTTGCAGCCAGTAAGAGTTTAAACACATACATGATGAGCCTGATGAATATCTTAACCTTTTCTACAAGGTTGAAGATGTAAGTCTATACACTAGATGGTCACATAGAATATTAGTAGCATAGGAAGCTACTTGTCACTCTAGTACAGAATGTTTTCAGTGCATAGAGCATAGAAGACAGAGGGAGTATGATGCTCCGCTTCATAGGGAGTGACTACAAAAGATCTAAGGTTCGACATGGTATGAAAGGATGGGCAGATTACTGATGACTCTAGGATTTACTGAGAGTAAATTGGATTCCAACCTTTGCTTCAAGGTTGAAGGTGGAAAACCAGTGATGTTCCTGTTATGTGTCGATGCACTATTGTTCCAGGCATGGAGGCATGGCAGAGTGTGGATGGAATCTTCCTTGGACAAGGGAAGTATGCAGTAGAGATCCTGAAGAGGTTTGGGATGATGGACTGCAAGACTATGGCCACACCTATGGCATCGAACTTGAAGCTATTGAATGATGCTTCATCAGAGTCGATTGATGCTACGATGTGTCATCAGATGATTGGATCATTGATGTACTTGAAGAACATGAGACCAAACATTTGCTTTGCTGTGAACACCTTGAGCCAGTACTTGACAGATCTGAGAAATGTTCACTTGACTGTTGCAAAGCATATTCTGAGGTACCTGAAGGGTATAGTTGATTTTGGGCTCAAGTACGATGTGAATCAAAAGATTAACCTGGAGGGTTATGTTGATTCAGATTGGGCAGGCAGTGCCATCGACAAGAAGAGCACTTTAGGATGTTGCTTCAGTATGGGATCAGGTGTGATCTCTTGGTTTAGTAGGAAGCAATCCTGTGTGGCACTGAGTACAGCTGAAGCAGAGTATGTCACAGCTTGTTCAGCTAGTTGTGAGGCAGTATGGCTATGGAAACTATTTTCTGATATATTTGATCTCTAGTTAGATGCTACTTGTATAAATTGTGACAATCAGAGTTGCATAAAGTTGTCAGAGAATCCAGTGTTCCATGACAAGTCGAAGCATATTGAGATCAAGTATCACTATATCAGGGATATGGTGCAGAGAGGAGCAGTGAAGCTCCTGTATGTTACGACGGAGTCACAGATAGCTGATGTATTGATGAAGCAATTGGTTAGGCTGAAGTTTGAGTACTTCAAGGAGAATCTTGGTGTTCTCCAGATCGAGGTTCCCTCCAAGAAAAATTGATGAGACCCATAGCCATTCTAACATGGTGAGAGGATTGGTTCTGTCCATGGTTAGATGTAAGGGCTAAGCCATTCTGTCATGGTGATAGGGCTTCTCCCTTCCATGTCAGATATGAGTGTTGGCCATTTTGTCGAGTAGGACATATGTAAGGGAAATCGCCATTCTAGGAATGGAGGCACCTGGTCAGTTACCAGGAACACTCAGTGTAGGACTGAGTAGCCATTCTGATGTGATAGAGGGATGTGTTCCCACTTGATCAGATGTAAGGGCTGAACCATTCTGTTCATGGCTAAAGGATTTAGTTCCTTCCATGTCAGATGTGAGTGTTGGCCATTCCGACGAGCAGGTCAGATGTAAGGGAAACTGCCATTCTCTAGGATAATGGAGGCGCCTGGTCAGTTACCAGGTAGCTCAGTCGAGGAGGACTGGGGGCCATTCTAATATGACTGTAGGATTGGTTTCTACAAGATCAAATGTGAGTGCAAGCCCTTCCATCACTGTGATAGGATGTGTTCTTGTCTGGATGGATGTAAGTGCAGAGCTAGTCTTTGCATCATGTGTTGATCAGATGTAAGTGTTGAGCCAGTCTTCGCATCATGTGTTGATCAAACGTAAGTGCTGTGCCATTCTTCACATCATGTGTTGATCAGATGTAAGTGCAGTATCTATCTTCGCATCATGTGTTGATCAGATAGAGATGATTGAGCCAGTCTTCGCATCATGTGTTGATCAGACGTAAGTGCTGTGCCATTCTTCGCATCATGTGTTGATCAGATGTAAGTGCAGTATCTATCTTTGCATCATGTGTTGATCAGATAGAGATGATTGAGCCAGTCTTTGCATCATGTGTTGATCAGATGTAAGTGCTGGGCCTTTTTGACGAGTAGGTTAGATGTGAGTGCTGGGCATGCCTTTCTAATGAGTAGGTCAGTTGTAAGTGCTGGGCATGCCTTTCTGACAAGTAGGTCAGATATAAGTGCAGTATCTATCTTTGCATCATGTGTTGATTAGATAGAAATGATGAGCCATACTTCGCATCATGTGTTGATCAGATGTAAGTGCTGGAAAATACCTACATGGAGGCTAGGCCTACAACCAGCATGAAAAAGGGCTGGCTCTATAGAACTTCCTATGACGAGAAGAATCTTGAGATAGCACCGGTGATGATCCAAATTGAGTGATGATCGAGATCCAGTAATGATGATCCAACAGTGATGATCCAGATCCAATAATGAAGATGACTTTAAGATGAAGATGGCTTGAAGACTAAGATGATCCAGCGGATACAGAGAAGAAGACCAGTGCTGAAAATTGTGTCGAAAGAATACCTTCCTAGTTAAGAGGGAGTGTTGATGTATTTGTAACTTTGGAATATATTCTTCTATGTATTTTATATATTGTAACCTGATGTTTATTCTGGGATGTTTCTATTATGTATTTGAGTCATGTTGTCATGCCCCGATGTTCCGATCGGGAGGATTAATAATGTAAACAAGTCTTGTCAAGTCATTGTGAAAGTCCCCACAGTTTTGGGGCACTAGGGTTATTATACACTCATTAAGGTGTAGGCTCTAGTAAGTAATTGTTAAGTTGGGCCGACATGATTGAGTGCACTTCAAGTGAATGAAAGAATATAAATAGAGAGTGAGACTCTCTATTTATCACACACATCATTCACTCACTCAAGTGTGGCGCACTAGTGAAGAAGGAAATACTGGGACTAGACAAAAGAAGAAGGCTACTGCTATTTTGGGAGATATCTTACTGTTTTGGTGCTGATTCTATCTCTAAGGAAGTTGCAGGGTTTTCTCCTTTATGGTTTCCCCAAGGAAAAATCTTTGTGTCTCTTGTCTCTTATGATGTGCTTATGTTTTATTGTTGTGCTTGTTATTCTCTTAGTGAAAAGATCCTAAGATCATCATGCTAGCTTATTTGATGGAAAATCTAACAGAGAGAGCCACTGGAATTTAAAAATTTACATTAAATTAAAAATCTGCAGTCTTTGAGGACATAAGTCCCTAACTGCCTCAACCGTGGGAAGTACTTGGGCTCAGCCTAGAAACTCATTGTGAGGAGTACCATGGGAATCCCAAACTGATCGTTGAGACAGATTGTCAAGTGAAATGGGCAACGAACCCCATCGATTGATTAGAACTCTCGTGAGGAAAAATCCAAGTGTTGTCTTCTGGAAGTCTTGGTGACCGAGTGACCACCTGTAGCCAATAGGAAGCCATTGAAAATGGGGTCCAAAAAATCATTTCCACCAGTCCAATACAAAAATTTAACACAATTGATCCATCACCCTCTTCCTTATGCCTAAGAGGCGAACCACCACAATTCGGGTCATTGAACTGACATCGTCGAGACCATTCTTGAAGACCTCTCGCACCATCAGAAGGCCACATAGCCTATGATTCTGATTCAAACCCATATCAGTCTGAACCAGACCTGCACACTGCACCATCAAGCCCCATGGTGGGTGCAAACCCGAATCCATTTTTTGGCATAGCAATCGGTAGTGGACCCATGTCTACATGACAAACTATCACCAACAACGCTGCAGGTGGCCCCATCATGGTTATACAAACTGTGATAAGTTCGCTACCACCACCCATAGTGACCAGCCAATTTGTCCCACCTACAACACTTAGGGGCATTGGACCTTCCACATACACTACCTCTTCTTTCATTGTTGATGTATATGTAACTTCAGAATGTATTCTTCTACGTATCTTATGTATTGTAACCCGATGTTTATTCCGAGATGTTTCTATTATGTATTTGAGTCATGTGATCATGCCCCGATGTTCCGATCAGGAAGATTAATAATGTAAACAATTCATATCAAGTCATTAGGTAAGTCCCCACAGTTTCGGGGCACTTGAGTTATTATACACTAATTAAGGTGTAGGCTTGAGTAGTAATTGTTAGGTTGAGCCTACGTGTGAACATGCAATTCAAGTGAACGGATGAATATAAATAGAGAGTGAGAGTCTCTCTATTTATCACTTGGAAAATACATCACTTGCTCTCTCAAGTGTGGCGCACTAGTGGAGAAGGAAACATACTGGGACAAGAAGACTACTGCTGTTGGAGTGCATCTTTCTATTTTGGGGTTTTACATCTTGTGGTGATACTATCTTAGAGGAAGTTGTGGGGTTTTCTCCATTTATGGTTTCCCCGATAAAAACTCTTTGTGTCTGTTGTATCTTGTGATGTGATTATGTTATTGCTGTGCTTGTTATTCTCTCAGTGAAAAGATCCTAACATAATGCTAGCTTAAATGTTGAAAAACTAACATGGTATTAGAGCTAACCTGAGAAGAAGACATTGTGTATCTGCGGGAACTAGGGCTTCCTAGTTTGTGGACTTTTCTCCATAGATTTTCAGCAAAAGTAAGGTGGAATTACTCTCCTCCCTAGGGCGCATCTTTCTGTCGAAACAGAATTCAATTCTGAGGTTTTTCAGTTTTGGCCCTGTCACTGGGGTCGAAAATTAGGGCTTTTTATAGAAGAGGAATTTTTCAGTGAGACCAGGCCTGGATTGATCTCCTCCCCAAAATCGAAGTTAGGAGCAAATTTGAAGGCATTTGGGTGGACAGAACTCTAGGAAAGCAAAACCCTAGTTGCTCCTGAACCAGGTCTGCAGGATTTCAGCTCAAGTGACAGATCTGACATCTTGAACCTGGTAAGATCTAAAATATTTTGTATTTCCATTTGAGGTTCTTATTTAAAGATGTCTCATCATACCAAGCTTGATGAAAAGCTTGAGGGAGCTGATAACTTCCGATCTTGGAAGTATAGGATCTCCCTGGTCCTGGAAGAGAATGAATTAGACTCCTACATTCATGAGGAGGTTCCAGTTCCAGAGGGAGATGAGGCAAAGGCCTTACATAAGAATAATATGGTTATGGAAAAGAGGATCATTGCTGATTCTATCAAGGATCATCTTATCCCACAGGTGTCCTCTCTCAAGACACCTAAAGCTATGTTTGATTCCCTAACCAAATTGTTTGAAGGAAAGAACATCAATCGGAAGATGACCCTGAGGAACCAGCTGAAGAATGTGAAGATTCAGAATGCAGAAACTATCTAGTCATACTTCACAAGGGTTTCTCAAATCAAGGAACACTTGGAAGCTGTTGATGAAGAAGTGGAAAATGCAGAGATTGCCATGACTAATTTAAATGGCCTCCCTAGGTCATGGGATGCTTTCATCCAAGGAATTTGTGCGAGAAAGAAGTTGGTCAAGTTCAGCAGACTATGGGAAGAGTGCTCTCAAGAAGAAGCTCGAATAGCAGCTCGAGAAGAGAATATGGGTAGTGAAGACCAATCTCTCACAGTACGCTCCAAGACTCACTCCAAGTCATCAAGAAAAAGGCTTCATCACTTCAAAGGTAAGCACTCTCACAAAGATAATACTAAAAGAGATATGTCTAGGGTCATATGCTATACTTGTGATGAAGCAGGACACTTTGCAAAAGATTGTCCTAACAAACAGAAGAAGATGAAGAAGAGCAACAAAAAAAGACATCATGCTCATGCTGCAGAGGATGATGAACCATCTAGAAAGAGATCCAGATATGAAAGTGAAGATTCTTCAAGCGAGGATGAATATGTTCTGATATCAGCTCTCACAGGTAACATTACTCATGGAAGTGATGATTGGCTCATACACAGTGGGGCTTCCAAACATATGACGGGATTCAAGGAATCCTTTGTGAGACTGTCAGAACATGAATCACCACACAAGGTGAAACTGGGAGATGACTACCAATATCCAATAAAAGGTAGTGGGGAATATTCATACAAGCTAGACTCTGGTAAGTATCTAACAATGAAAGAAGTGTTGTTTGTGCCAGGACTGAAGAAGAACCTTCTATCCATTTCAGCATTAGATGCAAAAGGAATGTGGGTGGCATTCGTAGATGGTCAAGTCATCATGTGGCCTAAAGGGAAGACTATCGATGATGCAGTAGTAATTGGAGAACAAGAAGGAGGCTTGTACAAATTGAAGGGCCATCCAGAACAAGCCTTGATCCATGACATAGTAGAGACAAATGAGCTTTGGCATAGAAGAATTGCACATGTACAGTATAGAGCACTACCTATTGCAAGTAAAGCTGTCAAAGGTCTTCCAGAAATTCAAGCAAAACATGATGGAGTATGCAAAGGATGTGCGAAAGGAAAGAATACAAAGAAGACATTTCCAAGCAGTGAAAGCAAAGCCAAAAGCATTCTAGAAATAATCCACTCCGATGTATGCCGACCTATGTCATCAAACTCACTTAGCGGGTATGCATACTATGTTTCTTTTATTGATGATTTCTCTAGAAAGACATGGATTTATTTTATGAAAAATAAAGATGAAGTATTCAGCAAGTTCAAGGAATTCAAATCCTTGATCGAGAACCATACTGAAAAGAAGATCAAGACAATTAGATCAGATAATGGTGGAGAATTCACTTCAAATGAATTCAAGGAGCTATGCAAAGAATCAAGGATTAAGAGGGAGTTGTCCACTCCTTATAATCCACAACATAATGGGGTTGCAGAATGAAAGAACAGAACTATCATGGAAGCTTCAAGAGCTATAATTCATGATCAAGATCTACCTATGCATCTTTGGGCTGAAGCTGCCAGAACAACGGTGTATGTACAGAACCGTACTCCACATAGAGTACTCGAGAACAAGACTCCTGAAGAAGTTTTCTCCGGCAAGAAACCAGAAGTCAGCCACCTCAGAATATTCGACTGTCCAGTGTACATACATATTCCAAAAGAGAAGAGAACAAAATTAGACCCTTCAGGAAGGAAGGGCATATTTTTGGGATACTCGAAAAGCTCGAAGGCTTACAGAATCTACTTTCCAGGATACAAGAAGATTGACATCAGCAGAGATGTGACATTTGATGAAGGCATAGCTTACAGCAAATCTAGAAAGAGACCTGCTAAAGAATCTGAAGAAGCGGAAGCAGAAGCACCCAGGATCCGTGATACAATCATGAACGAAGAAGCTCGAGAGTTTGAGGAACCACACAGACCTGTAGATCCACCTCTGGAGAAGAATCCTCATAAGAGGAAACCTGCTTGGGTACGTGAACTTATCCAAGGTGCAGAAAGGTATGGGGCTCCAAAAGAGAATCTTAGAGAAAGAAAGAGAACCAGATCGAATTTCGGGTATGTAGCTTTACTATGTGATTTCATTGATAAAGAACCTTCCAGTTATGAAGAAGCGGCAGATCAGAAAGAATGGAAGGATGCTATGATCAAAGAATATCAATCGGTCATGAAGAATGATGTTTGGGATGTTGTCCCAAGACCAAAAAGGAAGTCAGTTGTCACTTCCAAATGGATCTATAAGATCAAGCATGCTGCGGATGGTAGCATTGAAAAGTATAAGGCAATATTTGTAGCTCAAGGATTCTCTTAGAAAGAGGGAGTAGACTATGAAGAGACCTTTGCACCTGTAGCCAGATACACTTCCATTAGATCAGTACTTGCTCTGGCTACAGTGACGAAGTGGAAGATACACCAGATGGATGTCAAGACTGCTTTCTTGAATGGTGTAGTAGAAGAGGAAGTGTATGTAGAACAGCCACTCGGTTTTGAGACACATGACAGAGATTCTCATGTATGCAGATTGAAGAAAGCCCTGTATGGTTTGAAACAGGCACCCAGGACCTGGTATGGCAGAATTGACATCTTTCTATCTAGTTTGGGATTTACCAAGAGTAAAGCAGACTCCAACCTTTACTACAAGGTTGAAGATGGCAACACAGTGATGCTTCTACTGTATGTAGATGATCTATTTGTGATAGGTACAGATGGGTTGATTGTTGATACAAAGAGAAAGCTTGCTGCTGAGTTCGAGATGAAGGACTTAGGGATGATGCATTACTTTCTAGGTATGGAGGTGTGGCAGAGTACAAATGGAATCTTCCTTGGACAAGGGAAGTATGCAGTAGAGATCCTGAAGAGATTTGGGATGATGGACTACAAGGCTTTGGCTACACCTATGGAATCAAACCTGAAGCTATTGAGTGATGCTTCATCAGAGTCGGTTGATGCTATGATGTATCGTCAGATGATTGGGTCATTAATGTACCTGACAAACACGAGACCAGACATTTTCTTTGTGGTGAACACCTTGAGCCAGTACCTGACAGATCCGAGAAGTGTTCACTTGACTGCTGCAAAGCATATTCTGAGATACCTGAAGGGTACAGTTGATTATGGGGTCAAGTATGATGCGAATCAAAAGATTAACCTAGAGGGTTATGTTGATTCAGATTGGGCAGGCAGTGCCATTGACAGGAAGAGTACTTCAGGATGTTTCTTCAGTATGGGATCAGGTGTGATCTCTTGGTTTAGCAGGAAGCAATCCTATGTGGCACTGAGTACAGCTGAAGCAGAGTATGTCGCAGCTTGGTCAGCTAGTTGTGAGGCAGTATGGCTGCGGAAGCTACTGTCTGATATATTTGATGTCCAGTTGGATGCTACTTGTATACATTGTGACAAACAGAGTTGCGTGAAGTTTTCAGAGAATCCAGTGTTCCATGACAAGTCGAAACATATCGAGATCAAGTATCACTATATCAGGGATATGGTGCAGAGAGGAGCAGTGAAGCTCTTGTATGTTGCGACGAAGGAACAAATAGCTGATGTATTGATGAAGCCATTGGCTAGGCTGAAGTTCAAGTAATTCAGAGAGAGAATTGGTGTTCTCCAGATCGAGGCTTCCTCCCAGAGAAAGTGATGAGACCCATAGCCATTCTGACATGGTGAGAGGATTGGTTCCTTCCATGGTCAGATGTAAGGGCTAATCCATTCCATCATGGTGAGAGGATTGGTTCCTTCCATGACTGATATAATTGCTGACTGCCATTTTGGGAATGGAGGCACCTGGTCAGTTACCAGGAACACTCAGTCAAGGACTGAGAGAGCCATTCTGACGAGTAGGTTAGATATAAGGGTTGAACCATTCTGTTCATGGATAAAGGATTAGGTTCATCCCATGTCAGATGTAAGTGTTGGCCATTCTGTTGAGTAGGACAGATGTAAGGGAAACTGCCACTCTCAGGGAGAGTGGAGGTGCCTGGTCCATTACCAGGTAGCTCAGTCAGGGACTGGGGTCCATTCTGACGAGGGTGTAGGATTCAGTTTCTACCAGGTCAGATGTGAGTGCACAAATCTCTCATCACTATGGTAGGAGGGGCTCCGACCTGGATGAGAGTCTTTCATCATTGTGAGCGGATTTGGTTCCATCCTGGGTGAAAAGAACAGAGTTCTTTCATCATTGTGAGCAGATGTGGTTCCAACCTGGATGAAAGTGCAGAAATCTTCCATCATTGTGAGTGGATGTGGTTCCAGCCTGGGTGAAAAGAACATATTTCTTTCATCATTGTGAGTGGATGTGGTTCCAGCCTGGATGGAAGTACAGAACTCCTCAATCATTGTGAGCGGATGTGTTCCAGCCTGGATGGATGTGAGTACTGCGCCCTTCTGATGAGTAGGTCAGATGTAAGTGTAGAGCCATTTCATAGATGTTAGTGATGTGATGTCCTATCATGCTGGTGAATGTGAGTGATGGGCCTTTCTGATGTGATTGTAGTTTACTACATGATCAGATGTAAGTGCTGGGAGTGCCTTTCTGACGAGCAGGTCAGATGTAAGTGCTGGGCAAAGACCTACCTGGTGGCTAGGCCTACAACCAGCATGAAAAAGGGCTGGCTCTGTAGAACTTCCTATGACAAGATAGTACACACATGATGATGACCAGAGGAGATCCAGATCGAGCTATGATCCAGATCCAGTTATGATGACTCCGGGAGATCCAGATCGAGTGATGATCCAGATCCAGCAGTGATGATCCAGATCTAGATCGAGTGATGATCTAGATCCTGCGGTGATGTTCCATGATCATCCAGATCAAGTGATGATCCAGATCTAGTCCAGTGATGATGATCCAGATCCAGTGATGATCCAGATCCAGTGATGATGTGCTATGATGATCCAGATCGAGTGATGATCCAGATCCAGTTCTATGACGATCCAGATCGAGAGATGATCCAGATCCAGATGA
>LPNX011223459.1:1008630-1084377 GCA_001517045.1 Pseudotsuga menziesii
ACTTGTGGCTTAGCTCTCTTGCTCTCTCAAGTGTGGCACACCTTTGGAGAAGGAAATCTTTGGCTTGACAGAAGACAGAAGGCTGTTGTTGTGTTGGGAGGTCATCTTACTGTTTTGGGATCACATCTTGTGGTGATACTATCTTAGAGGAAGTTGAGGGGTTTTCTCCATTTATGGTTCCCCCTCCTAAAAGCTTTGTGTCTCTTGTCTCTTGTGATGTGCTTATGTTATTGCTGTGCTTGTTATTCTCTCAGTGAAAATATCCTAACATAATGCTAGCTTAAATTTTGAAAAACTAACATTCATACATGGGGGCAGTGGCCCTTCCACCCACACTATCCCTCTGAACACACTTGGGGGCACTAGCCCACCCACAATGGTGCCACAAGTACCCCCAGCTATGCAGGTGCATTATGCACCTACAAACCCCACCACCATTGCTTCCCCATCTCACATCAAACTGGGGTCAAACCTACCTTTCATGGCTCATATCAACTTGCGTAATTTGTCTCAGTTAACAAATGACCCCATCTACCATCAAACGTTTTGGCCTCCGATGCCAACCAAACTACCCTCAGATTTTCCCATGTTTGAAGGGAAGGCAGGGAAGTGCCCCCAAAACCACATCATGACATTTCATCTATGGTGCTCATCAAATAGAATCGTAGATGATTTGATTAGGCTAATACTATTCCAACACACCCTCATAGGTGCCGCATCCAAATGGTACATTGAGCTACCACAAGCCAAGTACCCATATTTCAACCCCCTGGATTTCATGTTCCTGCAATATTTCCAACTCCCTGTCAAATATGACGAAGGGGTAGAGATATTGTTATCTTTCCACTAGAACACTGTGACCCACATAACTAACCACATCCATGAGTGGTGGCGACGCCGTAGTTTGTGTAAGATCCAACTTGATGATAGGATCTTCCTAGATTGGTTTCTCAAAACCTTGCTCCCACCCATAGCAAAGGACATCACATCGAAATGTCTCTAATCTAAAGAAGAAGCCATCTTGAAATCCCAGTAGTTTGATCTTATTTATGCATAGTCTGGGTACCTTTACACTGTCATTCCAGATGCTCCCCGTGTGGGCACTTCCCACTGGGATGCACCGGGGGCATCCCATGCTGCAGATGGCATCATAGGCTTGGTCTCTCACCAACCACAGCATCGTCCAAAACCACCTATAATACCACCACAAACAAGTAATACTGCTAGTGTTTCCTACCAAAACCAAACTCCGAACTATGCAAGAATGATGTTCGAGTCCGGAGCCACAACTTCTTACGCACAACCTGTGCCACTGCAGCAGGCTCATGCCTTGGCTTGGCCAACAAAGCAATACGCAGGACAAATTCCCACATGTGTGGCACCGACACCTACCCAATTCTACTATGCACCACCGGTGCAAGCTGTTCAAGCCCCCACCCCTGCTCCACTTGCTCCATTCGGACAAGTGTTTGCACAACAAAACTATCCCAACTAGCTAGCCCCCAATAACCAATAAGGCAAAGCCAGGAACAACTGACCCTAGAACCAAGGAAACAATCAAGCACAGGGAGGTGGTCAACAACCAAATCCTCCCAACAATGCTGCAGCAAACCGTCCAGCCCAAAATCCTCAACGACCAAATGCACCGAGATGCAACTCTCCGTTACGGACAAACCAATTGTGGAAACTATGTGAGGTCTACGGGCACTACACATTCGAGTGTCCCTTCATGGGTCACGCTAAGCAGGCCATTAGGAATGAGGCTCAACATGCCACCAACACAACAGACCAAGCGCAACCCAACCCGGCAGAACCAGGACATCCTCCTATGGTGTTCCAAAACCCATTACTAGTACAAGGATTGGTGGCAAATGCACCCCCTCCCCAACCCAATCCCAACAGTCTGGGGGCACCTCCCATGGTAGAAATAGGTGTCCACCACCTGCTAGATATGACAACTAAAGAGGTCAATTTGCAGACTACACGAAATCAGTATGGAACCAACACCGAACCCACTCACCCATCAGCGGCATCCATGTCTAAAATGACCAATGCACCTCTTCAACTACTCCCTTTCTTGTGCCCCCACATACAGTGGGTTGCCAACAATGCCATGGCTAGAGCTGCTTTTAGCTACAACATTGTGGATGATTTTCCCAAACACCTACCACCATGTCCGCTCTTAAGGTACTCAAAACTTTCCCAATGCAATGGAAATCCTTACTAGCCGCACTTGGGGCCATAGACCCCTCTGACTCCAAGTTGATCACATTCTACACGAAGAATGGAGAACCGCAAATGCCATCAACCATTGCCTTTCAAATCTTGGTGTCTATCTGGAATTTGGTTGTGCACCGGTGCATAGTGGATGAGGGGGCATCTAGGTGCGTTATGTCTACCCTAGTCTGGAAGAAACTTGGATCCCCAATTCTACAACCATCCTCCATAACTTTGCGGGATTATGATGACAATCCCACTAAATCCCAAGGAATCCTCCCCCACGTCTCCATCACATTAGTCGGGAAGATAGTTCTGATTGACATAGAGGTTGTCAATGCTCAATTAGACTATAATCTTCTCCTTAGAAGAATTTGTATGAGAAACATAGCATCAACTGTCTTCCATCTCATGATGTTCCCTTATGAAGGGAAAATTGTGATGGTTGACCAACTGACTTATCATGATCTGCAAGGGCTAACGACACCCACCAACATTATCCCTACAATCAACACCATTGATCCGTAAGGGATGACCACACATGCCAATGTTATCCCTGTGGTCAACACCATGGTTGACAACATACTAGCCTCCCCATTGTTGAATGTGGGCCCTGGTTTGTTTGCTGGTACCACCATGACGACTCCTTTCCCCTTAGTGTCACCACCACCGACATCAAATGAGACTGCAGACTTGTGCATGCTCTCATCCAACACTACTGCACCCAAACAACAATCGCAGCCATAGCCCCAACTGCAACCACAACACTGTCCACAGACACAACATCAATAGCAGCTACAACATCATCCACAGTCGTAGCATTACATGCAACCACAACCACAACCTCATCCCCACATACAACCATCAAGGAGTTATCTGGGTTCCTCTCTAGTCCATACAATTCTCTTCCTCTTTCTCCCACCTAGTGTCATGAGCAGGCCAGTAATGGACACCCTAAACCTACCCAACTTTACATTGGGAATTCCTGTGTGGTATCTGGATCCACAAGCTCAACCACCAAATCCCTAGGTAGTCTTAACCCCTGTGCAACCCATTGTGGTCAAGTCTCATCCTCCACCCGACCCGAAAAACCAACCACCGCACCCACACCCACACCGGCCCACTCGAAAAGGGCCAGGGGAAAGAATGCAAAAGCTACTGTAGAACCTCGGCAGATCCCGCCTTGCACCATTTGCGAGCAATAGGGCCATCCACATTAGAACTTCCTTGAGATCCCAATGATCCATGCACATTTGGATTCCATGGATACAATTGAAAACCTTCTCATGGTTGAACCTCCAACCATGCCAATAGTGAGAAACAAGTCATTGAGAAAAAACCATGCTTGCACCCTCTATGGTTTGTATGGACACTATTCTCACCATTGCCAAGACTTTCCCAAGTTCTAAATGGCTTTAGCCGACCTTCGACAACATTCCCTTGAATCAGAGATCACTCTGATCGAAGAAGTTCACCCCCCACCTCCTTCTTCGAACACCATGTCCATTTACATGATGTCCAATTCTACTGACCCTCTTGTCTCCACCACCACCAATGGTCCATCAGACCTATCTCTTCCGTTGTTTCCACAACCACATCTCCATCTGCAGCTGCAACCTCAGTTGCAACCTCAACCTCAATTACCAGGGAAACAGTGGGGTTCATTCTCGATCAACATTTTCCTTTTCCTTTTCCTTTTCCTTTTCCTTTTCCTACCATCCAGGATCGTGAGTAAGTCTATCTTGGAAACCCACAATCTATAGGATTTCACACTAGGAGTTCCTGTGTGGTACCTTGAACCACCTATCCTACCTCTGAGGCCCCAAGATGTGTTGACTCTTTTCTATCCAATTGAGATGATGTTGCACCTACCTCTAGGTCCATCAAAGACTCCTCTCTTCTCCAGAACCACCCCTCTTCCTCCAATAGAGACTGGGGACAAGGCCACCAAAGCCACAACCAATACCATTTACATAATCTCTAGCACCATTTTCCCTTTCATCTCGTCGGTCATGGAAGATCCACCTGATCCATCCCATCACCACTTACGCGATGACATAGATATATGTAAGACCGCCTTTGGTTCTACCCCATTCCCTTTAAACCATAGTGTGGAATTGGTTCTTCCCATAAAAGACCAAATTCCGTCACCCCGCCTTGCCAATGACCTTCTTCTCGGCAAGGGGGCATACCTCTTCGTTGACTCAGATGGTCGACTCTTGAAGAAGCTGTGCAACGGGCTCCACCTCCAGAGAGGCTATGCCTAATACCACCACTATGAGTCCCTTATAGTGTAGTTTTCTCTCTTTTTGTGTTGCAACATTTTTACCACAAATCAGAAACCCCCCCATTTAGAGGTAGCACTATTAGCTACTAGTTCAGAGTCACCCAAAACTAGTTCGAGACACTTCTCACACCTCCATGCTCAAATTTCCATTTCCTTATGATACCATTGCCTCATGTTTATCAAACAAATTTTGGGACCACTTCTCGAAAGTTACCATGATTTATGAGCCACACCATGGTGATACAAGTGTCTGCAGACCTGTACTTGCATCACACTTTCCTACCACTAATCATGCGGGTTCTCGGGCCATCGCCCGTTAAGGAACATCATTTTTATTTTAGCATATAGCCATCTACTTTGTCCACTGCACCTTAAGCAAATCTCTGGACCATTGTCTAGAAGACAAATTTTTTCTCTTGCATGTACTTGGCATATAACTGCCTCCGGACTTGCACTCACATCACATGTAGTCAATTCCATCCACCACAACTCACACATAGCTCTCCTGACCTTTGTCCGAGATCCACCTTGGTTTGCAAGCCTTTGCCGCACCGACTCATGTGTCTCTGTCACGATCTATCCCATGCATGTATTGGTATGTTTGAGAGCCACCTACTCCGTCCATACTGCACGAGTGAGCTTTGGACCATTGTCCACCGTCCTAACATGGGGCACCGCCTATGCCACCGAAATTGGTTGACCATACCAAAGTTTCATTTAAGATCTTTTCTGACTCCTAAAAGAATGAAAATATTGTCAAGCACAGCTGCTTCCTTTCCTGCTCATTAAAGGATAGGAAAGGGAGTCTACATCATCTCATTTACCTCCTTTCATGGACTATGTAGACCATCAAATGAAAAGGACGATCTTGTCATGTTCAAGCCAAGACTATTTCCCTCTACATACTTTTATTCTTTCTCGGGAAGAGGGGCCGCACTTTATGAAAAAGCTCACCATGGGTTGTCATTAAGCTATTTTCCAGCCTTCTCATCAAGAAAATATTGCCGAGTAAACTTGGTTTTGTTCTTGCTCTTAAAAGTATCTGAATGACCGTCCAGTCAGTATAGGTTTAACCTTTTTCATCCTGATTGGACTACCAATGGTAAGGAAGTCTCTCATCCCCTACATGATGGACGAGCTCTCCTATGTATGCTTTTATCCCTTTTTGGGCATAGGAGACTACCAATGAAAAAGATCCCCCACCGGAGTCTTCTTCGTGCTTTTAGACTCTCTAAAATTGAAAGCACCATCGAGCATTTACTCTCTCGCGCTTGCCAAAAATCCACGAGATCGTACCACAACGGTGTCTCTAGAAACCACCCCACAGATAACAGTTTGGAAGCATTCCTTATTTGGGTCACCTTTTTTTAGAGTACTCTGCAATGTGTCTTCCTTGGATCTCATCAGTACCAAAAGTATATACCTCCCCCAAGTATTTCCCATCTGCAGTGACATTCCCGATATTACAGCTATGATCCCATTCCCGTGAGTCCGTTTCATTTGCTGCCTGGTCTGCCCTGCCGTCATACTCTGAACAATGGAATTTTGAGTCTACTACACTCCCCCTGCCCCTGTTCAACTCTTTCCCTTCCCCTGCCCCCCCATTCAATGGGTCAGTCCACAGATTGTATCACATCTTTCAATTATCTCCCTCATGCTTCTAATCAAGGAAACACCATTGCCTTGACCTGGGGAAGGTCTCCCTCTATCGAAAACAACACACATATTCCAGAGGATAGACCCAGAGGTCCCTATATCTTGGTTTCATTAACCTCATTGATGAGTTCCTCAGACCACTTCATAGGAGTCCTTAGTGCCTCTTAGGATGGTTGATTGTCATGTGCTCGACTCCAACTACATCATCGCAATGTTTAGATTCGTACAGGGTATTGGTCCGTACAGTATTTGGTTGAAGACCCTGGATGTCACCTGACTCTAGCACATTGATGATTCTATTTTAGGGACCTAAATAGGTTATGTCCCTTATGATTTTCGAGTTGCATTGGAGACAATGTTTAGAAGCCCAAGCAGCACTTCTATATAGATTTATGATTTATGCAACATACTTGTACCACAGAGACTTTGACTCTCCATCAGTGAGTCCATACAGCTATGTATCGTCCTAGATCCAACAAGCTATCAATCATGAAGATATAGCATTCCATGAGAATTTCATGTGTCCAATGTAGCAGTTCTTCATATCAGCAATGTAGCAGTTCTTCATATCAGCATTGTATTCAGCCTCTCAGTGAGGCAACCACTATGTATCATTAGTTGTATATGATCAACTCTTGTATTATAGAGCATAGATCACATTATTCTTTTGATATTTTCACGAGCATGGGGATGCCCACCTCATCCATATACATGTCACACATTATTTGTATCTCACCCATTGATGGGAACCATATTAATACAAAAACCAAAATCCACCATGCCCCAGCCCAAGAAGCACCACCTCTGCGCAGAAAATCCTATGATGTCCATCGGCGATACAATGAGCTCCTTCCCTCACACATTAGGGGGGAATCTGTTAACCCAAAAAATCCATCACTTAGATCTACATGGCCTACACCACCTAAGGACACCCATGCACAACCCTCATTTCACCCCATCGGACCCCCACACCCTCAAAAAGGCTTAAGAATGAGCAAAAGGGCTTAAAAACCTCTAAAAAGAGCCTAAATAGCTCTCCTAGGGGCTAAAGACTCCAAAAAGGGGGTAAAACCCCTCAAAGGAGATAAAAAAACCCAAAAGGAGCTAAAGATAGGGAGAAAGGGGCTAAAATCCCAAAAAAGGGGGCTAAAGCCCCAACCAAGGGCTTAAAACCCTAAAAAGCCCCAAAAAAGCTATAAATAGAGGGGTGGAGGTCACTCTCAAATCACTCCTTCCTTGCATACTGTTATGTTTCCCATGGATTCCTTGAGACCCTTTGTCTCTCAAGCCACCCACACTCCCTCTCCTCCATCTCCCATTGAGCCATAGCTCCCCCATCCAAGACAAGTGCTTCTTCAAGCCAGGGCATGGTGGCCCAATTCCATCAAAGAGAAGGTATACCAATGTTGTTTCTTGCATTTTCTTTAGTATTTTGTAGTTTTTCCTAACCCATTTTTGTTTGCAGGTTTATTTCTAACATGTTTTTGCAGGTATTTTGTTTCTAATAGTTGTTTGTAGGTTGCTGGAGCTAACCCTAATAGTGTTTGCAGAGGGGTTTTCAGCCATCCCATATTTTTTTCTTCCTTTCTGTTCTTTATTTTGGCTTTGTCCATTTTTACTGCATTCCATCCAGGAACCTATCCTTCCATCCTATAGATAGAAGGTAGCCATTCCTACCCTGTAGTAAGGGAGAAATCCTTCCTATAGATCACATATCTTAATACCTACCCATCGCACAAATTTTGTGATTCTTGTGTGTAGTAGGGAGTTCGCCCTAGCTACGGGTAGAAACAGATACCTTCCATCTATAGGATGGAAGGATAGGGTCTCTATGGATGGAAGAGAAACCTACAAGAAAGGGTTAGTGAACCATACAAAACCTTGTAATAAACTTGTTACAAAAACAAAAATATAACAACATGAAATCAATGGAGTACCTGCAATGGAAATGCTAGCAAAAAACTAAACTAATAAGCAGAAACACACATTATACCTTCTGTTTTTTATGAAGTGGGTAGCATGACCTAGCTGGGATCTACCTCTCTATGGGATGGGATTTGACTAATGGATCAAGTGATCAAATGGAGGAAAGGGGCGAGTGGCTTGAGAGAGATGGGTCTCAAGGCACTCACACGGGCAGAGTAACCATACAAAAATGAGGAATCTCTTCAGAATCACCCCACCCATGTATTTATGGTTTTTTCTTGAGATTTTAGGGTTTTAATCCCTTGGTCAAGGCTTTAACCCATTTTTAGGTAATTAATCCCCTTCCATCCATTCTTTAGCTCCTTTGGGGATTTTAGGCTCCTTTGAGGGGCTTTAGCCCCTTTTTGGAGGTTTTAGCCCCTATGAGAGATATTTTGGCTCTTTTTAGGGGTTTCTAAGCCCATTTTATGTTTTTTGAGCCTTTTCAAGGGTGTGGGGGTCAAATGAGAGAAATTACATGGACTCCTCTATGGTGTAGATCATGTCGAGAAAACCAGGTAATTTTTTGGGTTAACAAATTCCCCCCTGATGTGTGAGGGTAGGAGCTCATCATATGGCCGACAGACATCATAGGATTTTCTGGGGAGAGGTGGTGCTTCCTGGGACAGGGCATGGTGGATTTTGGTTTTTGTATTAATACGGTTCCCATCAATGGGTGAGATACAAATAATGTGAACCATGTATATGGATGGGGTAGGCATCCCCATGCTCATAACGGTGTCAAAAGAATAATGTGATCTAAGCTCTACAATGCAAGATCTGATCATGTACAATTGTTGTTACATAGTGGTTTCCTGAATAAGAGGCTGAATACAATTTTGATCTGAAGAACTACTACATTGGACCCATGGCATTCTCATGGAATGCTATATCTTCATGAATGATGGTCTGCTGGATCTCGAAGTGTACATAACTGTAGGGACTCACTAATGGAGAGTGAGAGTCTTTGTGGTACAAATATGCCGCATCAATCATAAATCTATATAGAAGCACTTCTGGGTATTCTGAACACTGTCTCCAACGCAACCCATAAATCATAAGGGACATGAACCTATTTGGGTCCCTTAATAGACTCATCAATGTGCTAGAGCCAGGTGACATCCGGGGTATTCGACCAAATACTACACGGACCAATATGTTGTATGAATCTCAACGGTGCGATGATGTAGCTGGAGTCGAGCACATGAGACACAACCATCCCGAGAGGCACTAAGGACTCCTCTCAAGTGGTCCAAGGAACTCATCAATGAGGTTAACGAAACCAGGATACATGGACCCTTAGGTCTATCCTCTGAGATATATGTGTTGTTGTCGACATAGGGAGACCTATAACTGACCAAGGAAATGGTGTTTCCTTGACCAAAATTGTGAGGGATATAACCAAGGGTGTGAGGAAATATGGGGAATGACACATTGAAATGGGGAATAGGGTCAGGTTATCACAGAGGATTCAAACTTCCTTTTTTCAGAGTATGACGACAGGGTGGACCTGGTAGCAAATGAAACTAACTCATGGGAGTGGGATCATAGCTGTAATACCAGGGATGTAATTGCAGATGGGAAATACTTTGTGAAGGTATATACTTGTGGTATTGAAGGGATCCAAGTAAGACACTTCATAGAACACTCTAAACAAAGGTGACCCAAATTGGGAATGTTTCCAAATTATTATATGTGGGGTGGTGTCTAAAGACACTGTTGTGGTACGATCTCGTGGATTTTTGGCAAGCCCAAGAAAGTAAATGCTTGATGGTGCTTTCAATTTTAAAGATTTTGAAAGCATGAAGAAGACTCCAGCGGGGTATTTTTTTCGTTGATAGTCCCCTGTGCCCAAAAAAGGTTAAAAGCGTACACATGAGAGCTCACCCATCCTTTGGGGGATGGGAGACTTCTTTACCGTTGGTAGTCCAATCAGGCCGAAAAAGGTTAAACCTATATTGAATAGAAGGTCATTCAAATAATTTTACTAGCATGAATGAGACCAAGTTTGCTCGGTGATCTTTTCTTGATGTGAAGGCTGGAAAAGAGCTTAACGACAACCCATGGTGAGCCTTTTCGTAAAGTTCAGTCCCTCTTCCTGAGAAATCATAAAATAATGCAAAGGCGAACGATCTTGGATTGAATGTGCCAAGTTGGTCCTTTTCATATGGTAGTGTACATGGTTTCAAAAAGGAGATAAATGAAGCTATGTAGATTCCTTTTCTGATACTTTAATGAGCAGGAAAGGAACCAAAGGCACTCAACTATCTTTTCATTCTTTTAGGATTCAGAAAAGAGCTTAACAGAAACTCCATTATGGTCTACCGATCGAGGGGGAACTGAAGGTACCCCCCTCTCGGAACTATGGACGGTGGTCCAAAGCTCATCCATATAGTATGGATGGAGCAGGTGGCTCTTGAACATACCAATACATGCACGGGATAGATCGCAATAGAGGCATGTGAATCGATGCGGGTTGTAGCTCCATATTGCAACATCATTCTTGAATATTCAGGATCCTGGCTTGGGTAGGTAACACTAGGGGTGTTTCTTGGTTGTGGTGGCATCGTAGGTGGTGCTGGGTGGTGCTGTTATTGATGGGAGATAGAACCTATGATGCCATCTGCAGCATGGGATTCCCCCAGTGCATCCCCGTAGGAGGTTCCTACAAGGGGAGTGTCTAGAATAATGGAGTAGAGGTATCTGGACTGTGTGTAAATGAGGTCAAACTATTGGGCCTTCAAGATGGCCTCTTCCTCTATTTTGGGACGTTCAGAGGCAACAACTTTGGCTATGGGTGGTAGAAATGTTTTTAAGAACCAGTCAAGGAATATCTTGTCATCAAGCTTGATCTTGCATAAGCTACGATGTTGCCTCCACTCATGGATGTGGTTGGTTATGTGGGTCGTAGTGTTTTGGCGGCAAGATAGCAATATTTCCACCCCTTCATCGTATCTGGTGGGGAGTTGGAAATACGGCAGGAACATAAATGCCAAGGAGTTGAGTTTTGGGTACTTGGATTGTGGTAGCTCAATGTACCACTTGGCTGCATCACCTGTGAGGGTGTGTTGGAAAATTTTGAATCTGATCAAGTCATCTACAATGATGTTTGATGAGCACCATAGATGAAATGTCATTATATGGTTTTGGGGGCACTCTCCTTCCTTCCCTTAAAACTTAGGGATGTCTGAGGGGAGCTTGGTTGGCATGGGAATCCAAAAGGCTTAATGATATATAGGGTCATTGGTCAACCTAGCCAAGTCAAGAAAGTTGAGGCATGCCATGAATGGGAGGTTAGACCCCAGGTTGATATGGAAAGGACTAGCAATGATAGTGGGGTTTGTAGGAACATGATGTCCCTGCATGCCTGGGGGTACTTGTGCAATAGTTATGGATGGGCCACTACCCCCAGGCATGTAAAGTGGGATAGTTTTAGTGAAAGGGCCACTGCCCCCAAGTATGATAGGTGGGACAATGTGAATGGAAGGGCCACTACCCCTAGGTATGACAGGTGGGATAGTTTGACTGGTGGGTACAGGTGGAGGAAGCTGAGTTAGGAGAGTCTTCATGGAATTATTAGGACCGAATGCAAGGGTGTTTATGGTGTTGTGAGGTATGGACATGGGTCCATTGCCAATCACCTAGCTGGAAAGTGGATTCGGGTTTGAACCATCCATCGGGCTAGATGTTGTAGTATGTAATTCTGGATCATATTGATATGAGTGTAATTCTGAGTCAAAGGCTATGTGTCCTTCTGACGAAGTAGAGGGTCGTTGAGAATGGTCTCAATGGTGTTGGTTCAAGGACCAAAACTATGGTGGATCATCTCTTAGGCGTGAGGAAGAGTGTGGGGAATCAATTGTTTCTGATTGGTAGATCAAATGGTGTAATATGGTAATGAAGTTCTGGACCCCAGTTTCAGTGGCTTCCTATTGGCTTTCAAGTGGTCACTCAGCCACCAATACTTCCAGTAGACAACGCTTGGCTTTTTAATCATAGGATATCTAGTCAATTGGTAGGGGTTGTTTCCCATTTCGCTTGGAAATTCCTCTCAGTGGCTAGCTAATTTGCGGTTCCCATGGTACTCCTCATAATGAGTTTTAGGGATGATCCCAAGTACTTCCCATGGTTAAGGCATTCAAGGACTTATGTCCTCAAATACTGCAAGTTTTTAAATTAATGTAAATTGATATATTTTAATGGTTGGCTCAGCATCATGAACTAAGTTTGGTTAGATTACTTGGTGTGGTTGTGTGCATGTTTAGTGTATGAAAGATTGTTAATTGTTAAATTATTTTCTGTTATTAGTTTGGTTACTGCAATTATGGTTTATGGATACTTCACAAACGTTTCTGGTTTTTTATAGAGATTACACTATGGGAAACCTGTTATGAAACCAATGAAATTTTGAAACATAAAACTTTAAACATGCAAATAATGAACCTGAACTATTGTAGATATGCTAGGTGACTACCTTACGTCTATATTCCTCTTCAACCAGGAAAGAGTTTTGGGATCTCAACAAAGTGGGACTAATCCCACCTGTAGATCCTCAGGTCACTCTGCAAGTGCAAGGTCAGTCAACAGGGAGGAGGTAAACACTCTGAGGCCCCCTAGGCCTACCACCCCCTCTACCTTCTAAGTCACCCATTTTTAGTGGTCTTAAATAATAAAAAGTATAAGTGTTTATTAATATACAACCTTGACCCTTCGTCTTATCCCAGAATACCCCGGAGGGTGATGACTGGGTAGAAGAGGAAGGGCTTTGGCAAGGGGTTAATTTCCAATTATTTAAAAGAAAAAAAATGAAAATTAAATTAGAGTATTTTAGCTAATCCCTATAAAATATTCATATGTAATAAAAGCTAATAAAATATATCATCAACTTATAGAAATTGTTTGCAGAAAGAAACATGTTGATGGACAATCGTGGCAGGGCCGCACTGACAGTCTAAGTAACAAAAAACTGAATCCTTAGAGACATGTCTCCCTTTTCGGGGAAAATGTAGCGATGGGGTCACTGGTTTTTTCCCAAAACAAGTGAGGGGTTCTCCCAAAAAACTAAAATAGGTGCGATTGGGATCTTCAGAGTGAAGTTTCTCCTTCCAGGGATAAATGAGCAACTGCTTCTCTCTTTTCAGCCCAATATGAGTGACCTGGCCCAGAAAGTGAAATTTTTTAAATAAGGAGCTACGAATGGTTGACAGTACCAAGTACTGTGGCCAAACAGGATTGGGTCGGCTCTAAGGAGGCTTTACCGGTAATATTACTGACAAAAACAGAGATCTAAACTATGAATCAACAAAATTCTAAACTAGGTTAAAAAAATGGAAACAAACTGTAAAAACCAAGGGATCTGTTGGGATCGACCTGGCATGGTCGCCAATATGCAGTAGGGATTTCACCCTAGCTATGAGTAGAAATGACTACCTTTCGTCTATAGGACGAAAGGATAGGGTCTTTATGGATGGAACATAAACCTGTAGGAAAGGGTTAGTGAACCATACAAAACCGTGTAATAAACCTATTACAGAAACAAAAAGATATCAATAAGAAATGAATGGAGAACCTACAATGGAAATGTTCACAAAAAACTAAACTAATAAGAAGAAACACACATTATACCTTCTGTTTTTTATGAAATGGGCTAGCATGCCCTAGCTGGGAGCTACCCTTCTATGGGATGGGATTTTCCTAATGGAGCTTAAGGCACTCAAACAGGAAGGGTAATGGTAGGAAAATGAGGAATCTCTTAACAGTGACCCCCACCCCTATATTTATATTTTCTTCTTGAGTTTTTAGGGCTTTAAGCCCTTAGTAAATGCTTTAGCCCCTTTTTAGGACTTTAAGCCCCTTTCGTCCATTATTTAGCTCCTTTGGGGATTCTAGGCTCCTTTGAGGGGTTTTAGCCCCGTTTTGGAGGTTTTAGCCCCTACGAGAGCTATTTTGGCTATTTTTAGGGGTTTTTAAGACCTATTTATGTTTTTTGAGCCTTTGCAAGGGTGTGGGGGTCAAGTGAGGAAAATGACATGGATGCGTCTATGGTGTAGGTCATGTAGAGCGAACCGGGTAATTTTTGGGGTTAACATTGTGCATTTCCACATTGATACTTCATTGTTTACCTACTCTACATATCTATGGCCTTCTAGAGGATCAATTGGAGCAACCAATCATAGGTATTCATCCTCAAATGTTAATATTATCTTCTTAAATTTATAATGGTTTGGTTGTCAATATCCTAGTCAGTCCCTAGAAGTGCGGCATACAGATTTGTATCATTGAAAATGTCCATATCCTCAAAATATGCATAGGTCCGGAGTCCTTCTATTTCGACTGGAACTTGTTTCCGTCAACCAATAGGCATAACCTTTGACTGGTTAGCTAATCTCATTAGAATAGAGACCATACTAGTATTGGCTTTCCCATACTTTCCCATTTTTTTCTGGTGAGAATATTAACATCTGAACTCAAATCCAGAATATTATAATCCATTTCATAGTCATATATCTAGGAATTCATCCTTAGCTCCCGACCACTTTTCAGTCATTTTCCAATCTGGTTAGCTTTCTTTTCTTGTCACACACTTGTTTGAGTTTGTTTGACTAAAGCTTCTAGTTTTGCCATAGAATCCTTATCTTTTATCAATGCTAAACAACATTTAAAGAAATCTTACAACTTACTCACCTTCTCTGTTGGTTTTATTTGAAATAAATGTTCAAATCATTGATTCATTTCCAAGATTGGTCCTTCATTCGACATTGGGACAATAATGAAAATCGATGCTTGATTTATTTCGAAGAACTCATGACACACTTCAAAGAACAATTCATTTTCTTTCTAGATATCAAATGCCACTTTCTTTTGTGATTCTGGTCAAACACTTGGTTATCCGTAGGATGCCTCTTAATCTCCTCTAGTCACAACACATCCTCTTGTTACAATAGCAATATTAGGATCTCGAGGTTCAACAGAAATCTTCTAAATGTTTGGATTGGCATTTTGAGGTGGGTTTTGGTTTCCTATGTTTTTTTCCTACCACTTAGCAATCAGATGGGGGCATTCTTCAATGATGTGGTCTAATGCTTTAGAATATGAACATGTCGATGTAGGATTAGTGCAATATATGGGAAAATTTCTAGGATTCCCATAATTAAAACAAATGATTTGGCCCCTTCCATGACCAAATCCTCCTCCTCGACCTCGGCCTCTAAAAATACCACCCCCCCGGATTGAGGTATTATACCTGAGCTTGCTCGGCTTGCATCTTTTCATCACTTTTCTTCAGATATTTGTCAATTATTTTATCCTACAACAATTCATATGCTTTACAGTCTTTCTCATTGTGACCCACTGATCGACATAACTTACAATATAGGTTGGTCGGTGCACTTACTATTTTCTGTAAATAGAAGCATTTCTCCGACCGATGTCCTCTAATCAGACAAATTATACACCACGTAATTCCTTGTGAATTTATGGGATTTTATTCTCTTTATGCAAAGATAATTCATAAATTTTGGACATGAGTCTTTATGATGGCATTCTCTTCTACATATTGTACGCCATAGTTGCTCCTTTACTTATTTTCCTTTCTTGATGTCTTGTATATGCAACATGAGTTTTTCAAGATGCAATTGTATTTGCATCATTCCTGCATTAGTTTCTCCAATCAACGAAGATTCTAACTTCGTGCTAACTTCTGGGATACAATATTTTGTTGCATAAGGGGAATAAGAATATGTGGTAGCATTGTTGCAATAAAACATTCCTTATGTTGGACATCTGACATCTGAAAAATTACTTTGGCCATTAGAGTTTTGAATCTTTGGTCGAAGTCCCAAACATACTTAGTCGGAAAATGCTTGATCTCTTTTAATTATGTGATGCATTGTGACTCAAACTTATGTTTCTTGAACTCTTCTATCAATCCCATATGGATCTGATCTAATGATTTCTGAGGGATCCTTGTAGGGACCACATATAATTTCATATACTAGTCTAGTGCATGACCTCTAAAGTTTGTGATCATGTGGACTCTTTTTATATCCTCATCTTGGACCTGTCACATTGTCCATACAACTTCACATATGAACCAACGTTTCTCAAGGTCCTCTAACCCATTCCCATTGAATATAGGTAACTTTGTTGAAATATTGTAACTTCTAATAATATTATAAGTGTATTTTATTGATGTAACCTATTAGAGATGTTTTATTCCTATGTCGGGATGTTACTATTGTATTTGGTCATCATGGAGTCATGAGGTAAATCCTCCATTGTAATATGGGTCAACAGAACCCTTCAAAATATAATCTAGTATTGTTTTGTGTCTTCCTAGGTGAATTTGGCCAAGTAAATTTATTGGGTCCGACTTGATAAGGGAAAAAATAAAATGGAATAAAGAGTATAAATAGAGGAGGTGTGTTCCTCATTTAAACACACAAAATTACTTGTGTATAAGTGCATAGGAGAGAGAGAGAGAGAGAGAGAGAGAGAGAGAGAGAGAGAGAGAGAGATCAATAAGGAAAAGGAGCACCTGTTTGGGGTTTTGTATTTGTACTTTAATACATCTATATAGAGGAAGTTTTGCTAGGTTTTCTTCCCCATCAAGTTTTTCGAGGATAAATCATTGTGTTCTTTTGTGTGGTTGTTCTTTTATTTCTTTCAATGATCCCTTTGTAGATGGTATACTGTTATGATGCTAAATGTTATTAGATCTTGTATAACCATTAAAAACTTAACAAACTTTATATCACTTCCTTCCATTCTGTATACTCATGGTATTATTAAATTAAAGGTTCCACAAGTAGGAATTCGTTGACTAGTATTTCCAATATTACAGTTAATATCATCAACAAAACCACTTGGGGATGTGTTTTTAGGTCTTACCTCATATTTTGTAGATGTATGTGGGGTCATAAGTATGTCGGAGTATTGATCTGGCTCTGGTACCTCATCTTCTTCTTCTTTAGATATAAGTTGATATTCCTCCTCTTCGTCGCAGGATTCTCTGTCGAGGTATGGTGCCAATTTGTAGTTCCTCCTTTCGATCACATTGTAACATCCTCTTCTTCTCGCAGTACTACTTCTCTTTCACAATCAAAATCTTCATCTACTCCTCAAGCATCCACCTTCTTACTCAGTATTGCTATCAATAGGAAACATGATCTTAGCTTAAAATGGTCCATTCTACTCAAAATATTCCTTGCAGGATTACCTAGGGTATCCATGCACAAGGATATATCCGTCGGACTCCACTATCATAATCTCTTTTTTGCATACTAGTGTCTTTATCCATAGTTTCAAGGATTTCAAATAATGACCTCGAGGTTCCTGGTAGTAATATCTTTTTTTTTCACTATATGACCTTATTGTATCGATTTCAATCTTAGTAATATATAACTCCATAACACTATCAATATAGAATTCAAAACCCCTAGATATAAGATTATTAACTCTTTTCGGTCATTTGATCAACTGGGGACTCCACTCTATGGGTGCTCTACCTTGAAAATTTTTCTTTTGAGTTTCTAGCTTCAACAACCACTCATGCAATAGAATGGGGAATTAACTAAAGAAAATATCATGAATATCTGTGTAAAGATATTTTCTAACCAAAATGTCATGATCAATCACAATCATTTACTTTCTTCTTGTGCAAACTCTTGTTCCTTGTAATCAACTCAATCTTGAATTTCTCGTTCTGTTGGGTGCCAAAGCATATCTCTTTATAATGATTTAGGTCCCGAAAATGGAACCATTTGTTGGAATATTTTCTATTGACCCAAGTTCAAACTTCCATGTTTTTCAACAAATCCCAAGATATAGTCCCAACAGAGTACAAATACATCAGCAACACCTGCGATGCAAGTTAGGTCTCACCTGATATATCTATGGGGATTTCCGAAACCAAGCTTATGCAGTTATTGAAGGGTATTTTATTATCATAGAATTATCAAGCCACTTAAATGAACCCAAGGAATGGACTTCCAATATTATACAGACATCAGAGCATAAAACATATTGATCCATGGACACACATAGACATCATGTAAGATATATAGATTCTAACACATATCAATCAATATTCTACACTATTACACCATTATATATTCGATAAAATAAGAATAGTTCATTCACAGTGAACAGAGATATCAAAGACATAAAGACACATTTTTAATGTGGAAACTCATACAGAAAAAATCACAAAGGAACTCTTCATCTGACACGAGTAATGTTTGAACAACTTTGGTCTAGGAACATATCCTGCATACTTTTCTCTAGATATTCTTTATAGTCAAATAGGTTTTTAATAATCTCATTCTCTCAAGTTTATGTCTCTCTTCATCAAGTACCTCTCTCTCCTTAGCCTTCTCCTCTCTTGGTCATCTGCACACAACTTGGATAGACCTTAAAATATTTTTACAATTCTTGTTTTACCCGTCAACATGTTCTTAACTGTCAGTCAACAAGTTGTTGTACTAACTCAAAACATATAGTTACATTAATATAGGCACTATCGACCCAATTTACAATCATACTTTATTCCAAAAATAGACTATTAGTCTAACTACCTCTTACCCAAAACTATGTAGATCTCCTCGTTTCGACTTTCTCTTCTCCTCTTTTGTGGTAGCTTCTTTTGTCACGGTCATTGCTTGTATTATGACCAGAACCTTCTTTTTGTTGAACAAAATTATGTTATATTTTCCTAGGGCCAACAGTTGGATAAGTTGGAAGAGGAAAAGATCATAGATCCACAGTTCTCCAAATATACTTTTGTTCCATTCAGAAATATTGTTTTCCCAAAGACCTCGAATCATGCCAGCTCTTAGAACCATGCCTATCAAGAATTTGTATGAATCCAAGATGTGCGTATGTAGAGAAAAAATAATTTGCTATAATTTTTTTGAGAAATTAACCTAGGGACATAGATGTGTTGAGAAAAATCTCTATCTCTTCAATGTGGATTCTCTCCCTGCACCCAAAAATTGTGAATATTCTCAAGATCCAATATATGATTGGGTCGACATTCAGTATCCACCTGTTGACCCTCCTTCTCAAGACAACCACCCAGAGATATATCTCCATGCACTATCTATAGAAACCACCCCACAAACAATTCAGGTCAAGGGTTTCTTCAAGAAGCTCCCTCTTACAATACTCATTGATTCTGGTAGCACTCATAACTTCATTAACCCCAATTCTCCAAACATGATGATTTTTTTCCATCCTTTCTTCATCTTTGAAGTCATTATTTCCAATGGGGGCACCTTGCCTTACAAGGGGAAGTGTCACAATGTGTGTATCTCTATTGGAGATTATAACTTGCACTCCGACATGTTTTCCTTTCCTTTAGGAGGATGTGACGTGGTTTTGCTTGCTCAATGGTTACACACACTTGGACCCATCTGATGGGATTTTGTTGAACTTTGGATGCATTTTCCAGTCAATGAGAAAAAACACACACTGAAGGGATTACCACTAGGGTCTCTCAGTATCATCAATTCACATTTCATGGAAATTATCCTTAATAATAATTCACATGGTGTCATCGTTCATCTCCATTCCATTTGGATGCAACCATCTGCAGTCTCCACTACTCCCTTGGATATACAACAAATTTTGGATCGATATGCATGTCATTGTTGAACCAGTGGGATTTCCACCTTCAATACCAGAGGACCATCATATTCCTCTCCTTCCTGGAAGTGTCCCTCCCAACATCAGAACCTATCGCTACATGTTTCACCAAAAGATATAGATTGAGATGCTCGTTCAGGACTTAATGAAGAAATGTATTATTCTCCTTGGTACCATTTCCTTTTCTTCACCAATTCTTCTTGTCTGAAAAGAACATGGGTCATGGAGCCTCTACATTGAATTTTGAGCACTTAATAACATCACAATCAAGGATAAGTTTCCAATTCCAGTTGTTGATGAGCTTCTTTATGAGCTTGATATTGCTCATTTTTTCTCCAAGTTGGATCTTTGTTCTAGGTATCACAAAATTAGGGTTCATGAGGATGATATTCCTAAAATGGATTTATGCACACATGATGGCCACTATGAGTTTTTGGTCATGCCCTTTGGCCTCACTAATGCTCCTTACACATTCAAGGAGTGATGAATAAAATATTTTGGCCCTCCTTGCGAAACTTTATTATGGTAAATATCTTTGATGATATCCTTATCTATACTAAAACATAGGATGAGCATCTCCAGCATATGGATCTTGTACTCCATATTTTATGGGTAAATCATCTCTATTCTAGACACTCTAAATGTGTTTTTGGGAAGGAGGAAGTAGAGTATCTATGTAATAGTGTTTCATCACAAGGGGTTCATGTGGATACTGCCAAAATGGATGCCATGAAAAAATGGCTTCATCCTCGGACACTCAAGAGCCTTCGTGGTTTTTTGGAACTAACAAGACACTACCACAAGTTTGTCAAGGATCACAGGAATATTGTAGCTCCATTAACATCTCTATTGAAAAATGATACTTTTACATGGACACATGATGTTGAGTGTGCATTTGACAAAATGAAACAAGCTATGTGTACCACACATGTTCTAGCTATGCTCGATTTTTCCAAGCCATTCACTATTGAGAGTGATGCTTGCAAAAATAGACTTGGTGATGTTCTCCTTCAAGATGAACATCCCATTGTGTTCACCAGCAAGTCCCTTTCTAGTAAGAATTTATCTGCCTCTAAATATGAGAAGGAAATGATGGATATTTTTCATGCAGTATAGAAGTGGTGTTCATACCTATTAGGGAATCATTTATGCATTAATACTGATCAACATAGTCTGAAATATTTCCTAGGACAACGGGAATCATCCCCAACAAAAAATAAATGGGTTAGAAAAATTATTGGTTATGACTATGGGATCACTTAGAATAAGGGTAAGGACAATCTAGTGGCAGATGCTCTTTCTTGCACATTTGATGAGCACATTTATCTTTCATCTATTTTTATGTCTATTCCAAATTTATTTCAATATGTTAAAAGAGGTTGCAATGACTCTTCTTTATCTAAAATCATCCAATGGTTTTCCCATAACCCTTTTATTGTACTGCATTACTCCTTGGGATGGTGCTTCTTTGAGATACAAGGGTCGTATTAGCGGGCACGATGTAACTTATTTTGGAAGGGGATGAAAAGGAAAATTCAATATATGGTGGTTGAATGTGATACCTTCCAGCACCACAAGGGTAAAACAACACTCCTTTCGAGATTGCTTGAACCCTTTCCATCCCTACACAAATTCTAATAGATATTTCGATGGATTTCATTGAAGAGATCCCTAAATATGGAGGGAATATGGTGATCCTAGTTGTGGTTGATCACCTCTCCAAATTTTGTCATTTTTGTGCCCTCATCCATCCATATACCTCCTCCTCAATCACAAAAATTTTCATCGACCATATATGAACTCTCTTCATTGGATCCCTTCTTCCATTTTCTCATATCGCAATGAAACTTTCACAAGTCATTTTTGGACAGAACTATTTCACCACATTGGGACCAAAATGAAGATGAGTTTATGGTATCACCCACAAATAGATGGCGAGACTGAAGTGATCAACAAATTTTTGGAAACATATTTTTGTTTCTTCACCTCTGAACAACAACGTCAGTGGGAAAAGTGTCCCCCTCTCGCTTAATGGTTGTACAATATATACTACCACACTACATCTAAAATGACTCCATATGAAGCAGTATATGGTCATGCACCACTCGTGCTCCTTCCATGAACCCCCAACAGTTCACAAGTTCATAAAGTTGACACCATTCTCTGAAATGAATATCATATTCTTCAAATTCTTCAGGACAATATTCACATGGAAAGAAACTGAGTGAATAAAAAGTATATCAACATATTTCTAAGTGCACATTCAAGTCAGTGATATGGTTTTTCTTCGTCTACAACCTTACAAGCAATCCTCCCTAAAACTCAAAGGAAGTCATAAGTAGGATCCAAAGTTCTATGGACCATATAAGGTTCTTTAGAAGATTGGGTTAGTTTATTATAAATTAGAACTTCCTCCTTCTTCTCGCGTTCACCTGGTATTTCATGTCTCTTGTCTTAAGAAAGTTATTGGCAATAACATCAAAGAACGAATTGTTTTACCAGAACTAGATAATGAAGGATCCATCATTTTGCAGTCAGATTCCATCCTTAATAGGAACACTCGTCAGCTTCACTCTCAATCCATTACAGAGATACTAATTCAGTGGCATGAAATCAAACCAGAGGGTGTTACATGGGAACCACTCCTTGATATTCAACAACAATTTCCACATCTAAATATTTGAGGACACAATTTTTTTAAGAAGTATGGGATGTTATGAACCTGTGTCAACCCTTCTCGTTACTTTGTTAGTATATTTTTGTTAAACACATATTCTTTGTGAGTCGTCCCATGAGTATATTGTATTATCCCACATTCATGGGGAGTAATAGTTGTTTAGATAAGAATTAGTATATAAGAATGTGTTTATCCTACATTCATGGGGAGTAATAGTTGTTATGATTAGACTTAGTATATAAGAACGTTTTTATCCCACATTCATGAGGGGAGTAATAGTTGTTTAGCTTAGACTTAGTATATAAGTACATGTTGAGGTAAATGAAGGAATCGACGAGTTATTTGTATTGATATTGCTCAAAGGAGGTTTCCCCCTTGATGTGGCCTGCGATCAATAAATTCCTTTTGTGCTCTGCTATTTCTTTTCTATCGTGCATTTTCATTATTAATTGTAGGAGGTTTCTCTCAAATCATCTCATGTTAATACTTCCAAACTATAAATAGTTATTGAATTATGTTAATTACAACTTAATATGTTCAAATCTTATCTTCCTTCAAGAAATTCACCCATTGACGCTTCCTAATGCTTAAGATTTTTTTTCATCATTACATATCCTTCTATTTTCCTATTTGTTCTTTTTGACACCTTCAAATTCCTTTGTTCAATTTTCATTTTCATTCACAATTTTATTCACACAACCTGTTAAATATTCTAAGCATTTTAAATAATGATTCAAACCTTAATTCACATTATGATATAGCTCTAATATCATTAAAGTTTGATCTTCATCATGCTTGGGCTTGTTCTATCTTCAACCTAGTTCAAATCCGGGGCTAATAGGCATGTTACCCATAGATATTCACTGGCCAAATTATTCTATTTAACCAATTGTTTTATACATGGAAAAAGGAGATTCAAGAGATACAAAAGTAAAGGAAATAGAGGAATAAATACAAAGTTGGAACATTAAGAGTTCATTGGATTTCATCAGACAAAAGAATTTCAGACTATATAAGTACATAACGTAATGTCTAGTGCTTGGAAATATTGCATGTAATACTGAGAGTCTTTAGTTGTATGCTTGAGTTATCGCATTGGTTGTGTCTGTTCGCTTTGTACACAGTCATATATCTATCATTATCCACAATTTATGTAACCTTTTTCATTTGAATAATTAATTCAAATGGTTGCACTGTAAGTGGACATGGTGATGTAGGCACTCTAATCCGAACTCTATTAGCAAGTTACAATCTTCATTTTCATGGTTGCAGTCTTTGCTTATCCTCATAATTTTGTTTGTATTGTTCTCTTTAAGCTTAGTATTTATGCCTTATTGAAACTTAACAATTAAGAACAATTCAGATTTAAATTATTGTTGGTTAACTAAAAGGTCCTGGAGTCTATGGATAATTATGGGGTATGTATGATTCTATAAATTAAAAATGATCACATTATCATGCTTAAATTCGGAGTTGTTTCCGGTTCTAATACTAAAGATGAGATTCTAGATTTATGGAGACTATTATGGTTTTCTAAAAGAAGAGGGGTTAAGTATATAAAAATTGTTGGTGATTCAAATCTGTTATAGATTGGGAAAAAGGATATTCCAACCTTTGTGTTATGTAGTTGTCTCATTGTATAAGAATAATTAAGGAGTTGATAATGTATTTCCCAGTTAACTCCTTCGATCACATATTTTGGAAATTTGATCGTTTGTCAAATGAAGCACTCAAGAATATGGTTGATCATATCTATTTTGAGGAATTAGTTGAGGGGTCAGACATTGACATAGGATCAAGTCCTCTCTTTTAGTTTTCATATGTCCTTATGCTTTGTACCAATCATGTATCATTTTTTTTATCGAATGTCACTCTTATCAGTCTTATCCTTCATAAGGTAATAATCTAATTTTGTTGGTTTCATTCTTCCCTTGTGATGAATTAATTTATAAACTACAAATTTACATTAATTTATTTTATATCATTTATATTATTTATTTAAAAAATTAAAAATTATATAAATATACACTATCTTATAAACTTCAAACATTGAAAATTAAATGATAATTTACTCAAAATAGAGAGCAACTTTCTTGAGGTAACTTTAAGTTTTATAATTATATTAGGATCTTTGTTCTATTAGTTTTAATTTTAAAATTAGGGATAATAAAAATTGATTATATGATCAATATTTTTAGTTAGTAGTTATATATTCAATATTATTAGTCTTATTAGTTTTATTATTTTTAAAATCGTGTCTCTCATAACCCTTAAACACTTGGCCAAAACCCCAACAAAATGTGACAGCGGAAAGGATATTACAATCAGATCTGAGTACTACATGGAAAATTCTAATGCAATCGTGATCATTGAAGATGGTACTTCTAATAAAGTTGTTAACAATAATTGTTACATTCATGGTCTTGGGTTGGGATCCATAGTTGGTGATGTATTAGGTATTTCCCCCAATATTTTTTCTTCTCCTTTTGCAGACACGTCTCCTAAACATTTCGTGTGTCATTAGCCATAAACTCTCAACATTACATATTATTGAAGAGACTATTGTTTGTTTTGGAGCCTTGCATGGTGAGGTAGTAGGATATATGGAATCAAAAACTTATGTATGTGCTTCCCATTTTAAGTATGGTAAGGTTGTGATGTCTAATACATGTTTTTTATGCTTTGAATGGAGCTCGGGAGGACCCTGGTCTGGTCTGATTGTGGAGAAGCCCTTCTATTTTGGTTGTTGATTCTAATGATAGGGTTAAACATAAGTCTATTGAATTGAATTTTGGTGGTGGTATTTCTTTGAAGCATTTGAAGCGGGTGAATAACAAGAAACCTAATCAAAACTTGTTGGTTATGGGTGAGAATGTGCCTCTAAAAAACATTATTTTGACCAATGACATGAGTCTCGTGGGTCGTTTTAGTGGTATGTTGGTTCAAAACTCAACAAACAAAACCTAGTCAACAGGGGTCCCACTATGTCGGCACTCCACTCGCTGCGATCTCCCTGAGCGTCGGCCCATACAGGTTTTACCCTATCCAGTAACACCCAAAAAGCGGATGAGGTCTCACTTGAGATGTTCGAGGGAGGGATGACGAAACCAAGTTTCTGCAGTATAGAAGACAGTTAGGGCATCGACATTTCATCAACTTAACAACCATATTAGATCAAATTTTTTAACAAAACCGTTCATTATTGTGCATCATTCATTCATAACTGTAATAGATCTAGATTAGTAAACATGACAACATTCATTAATGGTAGAACATTGCATCATAGATCCATATTTCAGATTCACTTAGCATTTATCATTAGGTTTGCAGGAACAAAAAGATAGAAAAATACAAAAGAAGATCACATCGATTCCTATCAGCATTTGTCTTATCATATTACTTATGTGCAATCACCCATAGATCAAAACAGATAACAATTCATCTCATACAAGTAACAACACATATGTATCGATCCATCTATCACTCAATCATTTGATTGGTATTGGATCATTGGTATCTCCATTCACAATTATTATATCTATATATAGGCTTGTGCCTTTACATTCATGGTCCACTTCTAACTAAATCCTAATTAGTTTAATTGACTAATGACCAATATCCACAAAAAAATGTCAACATGTACAAAAAGTGACACAAAATAATCAAAAGTAGTTTATATTCCACCTATCGCGCTATCTTCGTCTTGTGTAGTGTCTTATGAGCTTGTGCAGCATCATGGATGCTGCAAAACTTACCCCAACTCCTTTCCAATAAGCCTCCAACACACTATTATGGCTCATCCTTGAGCCACGTTAGGAAGACTTAGTGTACTCATTGATTTTAATCTTGAAGTCTTCATATTGCTAAGAAATTTTTGTGACTTACGCTTTGAATTTCTCAGCAACATCCTCACATGTAAGGTGATTCTGCTTCAACGGGTGCTCCACCATCTTGGCATTGACCTATTTCTTTCCATCCTACACCGCCTGTAGCACATCGACTTATTTTCCCGACAGTTGTGCACTGATCTCCTGGAACTCATCGAGTTGGTCACTGTGTTTTCACTATCGCTGATGTGCCTTTGCAACTCGCTCCTAGAGCTCCTTTAGTTCTATGGATCGGGTGATCGACACAATTGGTGGAATTGTACTTAATGTTGTCTTCAATGTTTCCAACTAGGTCTTGGCTTCATGCAAATTCTTGGTGAGTTGATCAAGCTTTTCATCTTGAATCACACTACCCCAAAATTGTGTGGTTTCCTCTATGACCTTCATTGCAACTTGCTGCTTGTCATCAAACTGTGCCACAATCTCTTCAATGGCACTATTCCTTTCTATAACCTACTCTAGTGGTGTCTCTAGGTAAACCACAACATTTAACAGGCTGGTGTCCAACTGGAGCTGTGTGATGACTTCTCCAAGTCGCTTGGCCTTGTCCACTACATCCAGCTTTGTTGTGATTTTGTCGATATATTGGTAAGCATTTGCAATAGCATATTCTACCTTCCTATAACTCATAAATATCTGATCCTTCTCAATAAAAAGGCGGTCAATTTCCTTTTTTCAACTCAGTAATTTCCGCAACAACAACGGAACCATTTTTCAGCTCAACCCTCAACCAACAAAACCCAGTTGATAGGGTTCTCACTCTGTCGATGCTCGACTCGCCGTGATCTCCCTGAGAATCGAACTAGAAAGGTTTTACCCTATCTAGAAACACTCACCGAGTGGATGAGGTCTCACTTAATATGTTCAAGGGATGGCTGACAGAACCAAGTTTCTGCAGTATAGAATAGGGTTAGGGAAACAAGCATACTAGATCAAATTCTCTAACAGAACAATTCATTATTGCACATCATTCATTCATAACTATAACAGATCTAGATCGAAAAACATGACATCATTCATAAATGGTAAAACATCGCATCATAAATCCCTATTTCATATTCACTTAGCATTCATCATCAGGTTTGTAGGAACATAAAGATAGAAAAAAGTCAAAGGAAGACAACAGTGATTCATATCAATATCCCTCTTATAATATTACTTCTATGCAATCGCCCATAGATCAAAATAGATAAAAATTCATCTCAGACAGCTAACAACACATATGTATCGATACATCTATCACTCAATAAGTCAGTCGATTGGTATTGGATCATTGGTATCTCCTTTCAAAATTCTTCTTTCTATGTATAGGCTTGTGCCTTTACATTCATGGTCCACTTCTAACTAACTCCTAACTGATTTAACAAACTAATCACCAATATCCATAAAAACTGGTCAACAAGTACAAAAAATGACACAAAATAATCAAAAGCAGTCTATCTTCCGCCTATCGCACTATCTTCATTTTACACGGTGTCTTTTGAGCTTGCGTAGCATCGCGGATGCTGCGCAACTTACCCAAACCCCTTGCCAACATGGTAGGAGTATGAATGAAATGGGGGTAAACTCATGGGTGAAATGTACTTGGATGGAGTCTCCGGAGGTGGTTCTTGAGGTTTATGTGTTTCCATGAGGTTGGTTGGATTTCAAATTCCAACATTCTATAGATGCGGAAAAATACTAGTTGGTTCATGGAAATGGGATCATGCAGAAGTATTTCTGAAGTGTTGCACTCCCTTATTTGAGTCATTTTATGAAATGTATGACAATATTCCCATTTCGGTTAAACTACCCCATTTTCCATTCAAATGATGGTTTAGAATTGTTCAAGTTGGTTGGGAATTCTTTGGGTTCATTTGTGGAAATGGATATGTCCTATGTTCATTCTAGTGTGATGTGTATGGGCAAGACTTTAGTTAATATTCACATGTGTGATGGTCTAGCAGAGGATATTCTAATTGAATGGGGTAATAAGGTTTACCGTAATCCCTTGGATTATATGGGAGTCCCTTTTTGATGTAATTGTTGTCATAAGTATGGTCATGTGATTGTATAGTATGATATGAATTTGAACAGAAAATTTTGGGATAAAAATCATGTTAAAAAAGGGTTGGTGAAGGAGGATAAGGTGGTTCCTTACGCATGCATTGCACATATTAAAAAGTGTATGGATGATGGTATTATGGAGGACAAGCTGTTTTTTTTAGAGATGCAAAAGAAAAAGTATTCTGAACATGATGGACTATGTGAGATTTCTGAAAGAACTAATCCAGGTAAGGGCATTGAGCCTTTAAAATTGCTTTGTTTCACTCTTGATTCTTTTATTGATCATGGGATTAGAATGCTTTGTCAGGATTTAGGGGATTCCACATGTTTTCCTTTGGGTGGTGAATCTGTTAACTGTGATTTGATATAATGTTGAAGCCTATGAACAATTTAAATCCTATTAATCTGAGTATGGGGGGCTTAGGTTTTGTTCCACCTTTTAAGGATAAATCCTTAACTAAAATGGATGGATATTTTCTGAGATCATGCTCAAGATATCCTTCATTTGGTAGTCATGATATTGTTGGGATTCCTTTTTTATATTGAAATGTTACAGGTATGTTGATGGGATGAATTGGCACGAGTGTCAACCAAGAGACAACCAGATCCGAGATTTTTCGAGATGCTCTCGGTCGTTGGGTAGCTGTCCCTGACGGGAGTAAGGCCCCGTTGCCATTCCTTAAGTTGTTCCTAACTATAGGAGAGGAGAAACTAAAGCTACTGTTAGTCAATTAGATCTACACTTTCCCTATGCATATACAACTAAGACTAATCAAGTTAATTAGTATATTACAAAATTGATCAATCGAAATAAATCTACTCAATCAATTAATTTATAATACAAGGATAAAAGTTAATCAAACTCAATGAATTACAGAGATACAATATAAACACATGTACATCATTCACAATATCAGAAAATGACCTAGTAATGGTATAAAAGTAAAGATCTGATTCAATAGATTTTCAATAAAATAACTAAAGGAAAAATATCATTAATCTATTTTAAAACATCCTATCCTGATCAGGAGCATAGAGAACATTAACCTGGAATCAAATTGCCAATAATTATACTATGCTAACAATCCAGAAATATTCAGAAGAAATTCAGAATTCGAACAAGATCGCACAGTGAACCAGTATATCATATGTAATATGATGACAATATCAAACTTACTTTACAACATATATTAGCAAATCAAAACCAGCGTAATTCGACAGATTAAATACGATGTATTTGAAAAATTCATCAAAGAAATAATGACAAAACATAATATGCTGCAGAGAAAGTGACAAGATCAAATGATATCATAAATACATTTGCATAGTATAAAAACTATAAATATATATATAGATATCACCAATGAAAGGTATTGTAGCTGCTGACAAAAAATTGTCTCAAGTCACAGGAAATAATTATAGTGATCTTGTCATGTCCTTTTCCCAACTATCGACCCCCCTATCTAGTAATACATGTCTTCTTTAAATACAAATTATCTCACATGAGGACAGTTCTATAAAACTGGAAACCATAAAATCGAAATCATAACCAATTTCATTAAAAATGACAAATGCCTCATGTCATTTTTCTATATGCGTTATAATGTCTTTGAAATTGGAAAGATTCGATTTATAGTACAAAATCATAAATGACAAAGACACTAATGATATAGTGACACCTGGGAAACAACGTAACCAATCGATATGTCCACGACTATCCAGGGATCATCCTGAACATAGGCAATTGCCAAAATCCAAGAGAAACGCATCAACAATATCACCTACAATACTGTACAACAAAGAAAAATAATTAAAACACACAAAAAAAAACAAAATGAGATAAACTACAGAATGCATGAATCAATGCACACCAATACCTGTAACAAAAAATAACTTGATTATCACTTGATTATAACTTCAAACCTGAAATCAATAGTAAGTATGCCCGAAACATTATAATTTTACAGGAGCATTAAACACCTGAATATTTACACCATTTGCCGGGTTCTGCGAATGCCCTTTGAATTGCATCAGGGTAACTTGCGCATTCAACTCACGGACCTTTTCTTCATTCTTATGATTCTCATTTTGGAGCTTCAGGATTCTACGAATCAACCTATTCTTATGCTTCTTTAGACTCAATAAACACTTGTCATCTGAATCGACTTTCTCTTTCATCCTCAAATTCTCAGCTTTCATGTCATCACAATGTGTTGCCATGCCTGTCACTTCTTCCTCCAATCTATGAATTTTATCCAACAAACAGTTTACAAATAACGGGTGAACCATTTCACCAGTTCGATAGAACCCTAGTAAATTCACTTCTACAGACTTGTCCTTAGCTGGAGGATCGACCACAGGGTCAACTTGATGATTCTTATCAGACACAGGAGAACTATTATCGGCATGATTCACGACAGGCTCATGATCGATGTCAAGGCCATCACTAGATAAGACAGGATTTCCTTCTTCGTCATCTATCACAACCATTTCAATGTCAATGTTCTTATTCACCGAAGCTTTAACAGTGCTTACCTTGGCTGACATACTTCTCATGAACCTACCATTCATCTTATCATTCTTTCTTTTGCCCTTTTGTTTCCATGAGTTGTCATTACGCTTCGGTGTCACAGGGGATAAGTTTAAAGACTCCCTCATATGCTTGGAAGGCACAGGGGTACCAGGACTACATGCAGGAGCGGGAACGTTATCACCATGAATGCTGGGGCTTACACGGTCATCATGGTTTGACACAGGCTCATGCACAGGTGGAGCCGGAACTCGACAAGGCTCTTGATGCCTAACAAATTCTTCAAGGCAATCAAACTGACAATGACAGAAATCTAGGAAACCATTCGATTCAAGAAACTCATCCCATGACCGATTTTGCTTACTCAGCTCTCTTTCTACCAATATCCTGACCGGACCGTGATGAAATAGACTGTGACCGATGTTCTTCGGCCCCCTTTTAATGGCCGAAGACATCTTGTTCAAACTCCGAACTAGATAATAAGGCAAATTCAAAGGAAAACCGAGAAAAATAGCCAGTAATCGAAGGTGATAGACATAAACAGAGGATAAACGACACTCACAGGTCACGTACCAGTGGATAACGTCGAGAATCGGCCTCCATTCCTTCTTAAAAAACTTCCGTGATACACCAGTTCTAAATGAGACCTCCTGGCAAGGATTCTTGAGCATCTGTCTCCATTCCATGACCTCCATCTGCTGGTACTTGAACCAGCGTTCTCCTGTCAATGACAAACCAGTAGACAGCGCAACTGAACGCTCATCCACTCTGAAACAGAGGTCAACAATATTAACCCTAGCATCGGACAGCGACAAAGCAAACAAATTGGTCACCTCAGGTTTGGAGTCCGTAAGCTTGCGAATGAACGACAACCAGCCAACTGCTTCAACCTTGGCCAAGAGTTCAGGGTTTCCATCAAAGAGTTTCATGTCACTGGGCTTAACTCTAACCATCGGCACCATGACTGCAAGCGCGAAGTCACGCAGTAGCACACAGAAAAGACACCACAAATCGAAACCCGACAGTAAATTGGAGAGCGAGCGTTCAGGGTGGAATCCGAGCAGAAAACAAAGGAAATGAAACTCAGGGTTTGCATAAACAAATTGTGCCATGGAAAAAACCAGACAAGACCGTTGTAAACTTGGCATGGGGGAGGGAGAATAACCACGCAGAGTGGTAATCAAGTGATAAAAGAACTGATGGAGAAGACTCCAGATGAACTCATGTTACCATTATTTATCCAACCCGATCGACATACAATCACACCGTAAATGAATCACAGGTGTTGACCTAACAGGCAGCCACGACACTGAGCACGTACTGGCCATTGAATATGATTGACAAGGTTAAGTACAAGTGCAATGATACTAGATCAATTTTCTGGTAAGTGGATCGATTTCGGAGGTGATGACACAGGTGTAAACGAGCATGAGGATTAAACCTTAGATGTTAACGCATACACCTTACCGTGTGATTATGTAAAGCTTCAAAGGTGGTGAGCATATGACGCGACATAACCATGAAATTTATGGTATGAGCAAATATGATTCGGGTTTTTAGAAAATGAACTTAGGATAAGGCACCCCTGCATAGCACATTTAACCTTTGATGTTTTAGGACCTTGTCCAAGTTATAATTAAGCAATAATGCATGTCCATTGATTAATATTCAAATGAAGGCTTATGGTAAGAGGCGTAAAAACCAAAACTTACCCCATAATCTGAAAGGTAATTCACCCAAATAATGATTTCAATGTAGTGATTTTGTCCACTAACCATAGTTCACAAAGGTTGTAAAAAAAGTAGAATTTCACTGATCCAGTAGCTCACATAATTTGATCATTTCGGTAGCTGTCGGTTCTGTAGATTTGCTATAAGAAATTCAAACATTTCATCAAAACAAAATAGGATTTTGTTTGATGAAATATGTTTTTTAAGGCTATTGAGTGAGGGCACAACAGATGGCGACTGGCTGGGTGGAACAGTTATCTCTGTTTCTTAACCTGAAACCATTCAATCAAAAAATTAGATCCTTCATGTATGCCATTATACAGACATCAGTATTTTAACATCTTAAACATATCCAAGAATTTCACATTTCTAAAAATTACCAGAAATTTACATTCTTAATTACTTATTTGATAAAAAATTTAGTCTCTCACAAAAATAAGCCCAAACGACGTAAAACAATAAATGGCTTGGTTTTAAAGAATAAAATCTCAATACCACAAGCATGGCCCTGCTGCCAGCAGGCGTCTATAGCCTCGACAGGGTTACTTCAAAGCCCAAAGAATGCCGGTATCCCATCTGCCAGTTATAGATATACAATTCTGGTTGGGCTGAACTATTACCATCATTTCTTTTATTTTTTTTATTTTTTAGTACTTCTGAAGGACATGATTCTGGCTTGGTAACCAGATAGTAACCATGTCAGTCACCAGTCTGCACCACAGTAAATAAACCGACTTGTAATGAGACATTTTATCCCTCAAAGTTTTCTGTCCAAGGGCCATTGTCTAGGCTTGGTGACCAGAAACGACAATGTTACTGAATGAAAACCTATGATCCTGAACAGACCGGCTCATTATGAGACCTTCTGTCCTTCAGATTATTTTGAAAATACTCAATATCCAACCATGGCCAGAATGTAGTTATATTTAATCTACAGAGAGATTATCTTAGCAAATGGGGAGGAAAATCTAATTCCCTTTACGAGAAGGGATGGCGTAAAAGACTTAAATAGATAACCTTGACAAATACTGCCCTAATTCCTTTGGGAAAATCTTTGTAGAGACTCATATTATTGATTTATATTAATCATGATTTAAGAATTTCTGGTAAAATCTAGAAAGATGAAAACCTGTTCACTGTTCAAAATGTAAAACAGTATGACAATTTTCAGGATAGTAAGATCTTCATGCATGATTTGTAGATCAATCACAGAACTTGATGAAAAGTCATCAGCTTGAAGTTTGATAAATTGATCAGATTTAACAATACGCAAATCAAACAACAAATGAGTATGAGGAAATATTCAAAGCAAATAAGTAAAATAAACACACTAATAAATTCCACAAACCAAGCAAACCACACAAGGTATGTATAGGATAATCCCTTGAGGGGGATCAGCAGAAATATTTCTTGATCAGATGACCATTTACCGGAAGGTTCTCGATGTCCCCCTCCAGGGTCTGTAACCTGAATGTGCTAGGACCAAGTTTTTCTGTAATAATAAATGGTCCCAGCCACAGGCATTGGAATTTAGTATGTTTTCCTCTGTCTTCGTGCTCTTTGTCCCATTTTAGCACTAGGTCACCTACTTCCAGATTCCTACTGGCTGATTTTTGGTGATCGAACCAGCATTTCACCGTCTTCTGATGTTGGTCAAACTTCTTTCTGGCTAGCTCTCTTTCCTCTTCCAGCTTAAGCAAGGTATTAATTCTATGTTCCATAGAAGAACATGTTGTTTCTTATACTGACTGGGAAAGCTATAGAGAGGGTAAAAATAGATGAGGAGGCAATATGGATTCCTTACTATATACCAAGAAAAAGGGAGAGTTACCTATGGAAGCCTTGGGAGTTACCCTGTCGTCCCACAAGGCATTTGATAAAGCATTGTGCCAATTTCTGTGGTGATTAATCACCGTGCGTTTCAGAATTTTGATCAAATTTTTATTGGAAGATTCAGCTAATCCGTTACCCTAAGGATAATAATTAGCTAAATATTTTAACTTTATGCCTTTTTCCAATGCATATTCTGTTAACTTTACAGAAGAGAAATATGTTGCATTGTCAAAAATTAAAGATTATGGAACACCAAATCTAGTGACAATAAAGGAGTCAAGGAAATATATCACCTGTTCTGAGTTAACCACTCGCAAAGGGATGGCTTCAACCCATCTAGTGAAGTAATCGGTGGCTGTCAGAATATATTTGCGCTGCTGTGAGGAAGCTAGTGTAATTGGACCAACAATGTCCAAACCCCATTGTTGAAATGGGACTTCAATAATAACAGGCTGGAGAGGTAATGCTGCTTTCTTAAGCCTACCACCAGCTCTTTGACACTCTTGACATTTCCTAGAAAAGGAATATGCATATTTGAACAACGTAGGCCAGTAGTAACCAGATTTGAGTACTTTGTGTGCAGTGGTTTCTCCGCCAAAGTGTCCCCCGGCTGGCCCTACATGTAATTGAGACAACACATTATCAGTCTCATCCTTTTCTAAACAATGAAGGAGAACCCCTTCAAAATTCTTTTTGAACAGAATGTTATCAATCAGTTGATAGGGGGTAGATCTTAATCTCAAAGCCCTTTTACTACGTGAATCTAAATGTTCAGGAGCATTCCCATGCAATAGAAAAAACTTAATATCATGATACCAGGAATCAAAGGGGGCTGAGATTGGCAAAACCTCCCTTTCGAACAACAAATGTTCATCGACGAAGTGCAGATCAAATTTAGAGACATTTGAAGACTCGGCTACCAACTTGCAAAGTCCCTGTCCTCCGACATTCTTTAAAGGCTTGATTTCCATATCATACTCCTGAAGTGCTGTAACCCAATGGGCTCGCTTTTCACCCAGGTCCTTTTGCACCAAAATATTTCTAACTGCAGAATATGGCACAATAACCTTGGTGTGTGACTTCAGCAGGTAAGGTCGAAAATTCTTTAATGACTTAAAGACATCAAATGCTTGTTTGTCTACTTCTGGGTAATTCAGCTCGGCGCCATTCAAACCAGAACTCGTAAAAGCAATGGGAGCTTCATTATTTTCCTGATTTTTCTGCATTAACACAGCAGCATACGAAGAGTCAAAAGCAAACGTATACAAAATGAATGGTTTAGAAAAATCTGGGCTTATTAAGGTAGGAGATTTAGCAATAGCTTTCAATATATCGTGAAAAGATTGTTTTTCTTCAGGAGACCATTTAAACTCAGCATCTTTCTTAATCATTTTCTGAAGTGGTCTGACAACCTCAGTGAAACCAGGAATGAATCTGGAGACAAAATTTATTTTTCCTAGAAATGACTGCATGGTTTTCTTTGAGTGAGGCATAGAAATCTGTGTTATAGCCTGGGTACGTTCAGGGTCAATATTGATACCTTGTTTTGAAACCACAAAACCCAATAACTTACCTTCAGTAACTGCAAATATGGATTTCTTGGGATTCAGGGAGATTCCATACTTCCTGCAACATTCAAAAACCCTCCTAAGATGTGTTGGGTGATCATCTCTATTTTTTGAAAAGACAGTTATATCATCAAGGTAAATGACGACAAATTGGTCGATTAAGCCTCTGAACGAAATATCCATTTCCCTTTGAAAGGTAGCTCTGGCATTAATTAAGCCAAACAGCATTTTCCTGTAGGCATAAGTTCCCCAAGGGGTTCTAAAGGTTGTTTTCAATTCATCTATTTTGGATACTAACACTTGGTTGTATCCTGAAAATCCATCTAAAAGTGAAAACATTTCAGATCCAGAGACCTGTTGTAATATCTTTTCCATAGGCAGAACGGGATAATTGTCTTTTTCCAAAACCTTGTTCAGATTTCGGAAATCAACGCACAACCTAATATCACCATTTTTATTTCTAACGAGAACAATATTTGCTACCCACTGCGCATGCCGCACTAGAAAAATCATTCTGGCAGCGAGGAGTTTGTTAAGCTCTTTCTTAACAGCTGGTTCTAGGCTAAGGTGCATTTTTCTCAATTTCTGCTGAAATGGTTTAGCATGTTCTTTTATGGGGATGACATGTTGCATTATGTTTGGATCAAATGTCTTGAGATCATCATACGTCCAAGAAAAAATGTCTTTAAACTCATTAAAGAGTCGTATGAAGGCTGTTTTTTCTTGGGGAGTACATGTACTACCCAGATTTACACATTGAGGACTATGTTCGGTGCCTAAATTTACGACTTCAGATTGCATAGTCATTAGAGGAATTTTGGGGTTTAAAATGGGCCTCCTAAGGAAAATAATAAAATAATAGTTAAAATAATAAAATAATATTGATTAATTTTGGAGGAAGAAAGAAAAAAACTACTTTTTGTGTTCATATTTTCGACATATCTCCCTGTGTTTTTACTCAAATTTCGATCGGGAGAGCTCGTTGGATGTGGAATTTGATTCCACATCCAACGAGTACCCACACTGCATACTTTTGACGGACCCCGCTCCCCCAAAAACAAGAAATACCTGAAAAAACGTGATGATGATGTCATCATCACGTTTTTTCAGGTATTTCTTGTTTTTGGGGGAGAGGGGTCCATAAAAAGTATGCAATGTGGGTAATCATTAGATGCGGAATCAAATTCCTCATCCAACAAGCTCTCCCGATCGAAATTTGAGTAAAAACACAATGAGATATGTCGAAAATACGAACAAAAAAAGTAGTTTTTTTTAATGACAAATATGTCAATTCAACCATTATGGTTGACTTATTTTATTGGAATTCTATTGGTTCTTGAATTCCAACTCACAAAAACTTATTTTGGCACATTTTCTTATAAGGCCCATTTTAGACCCCAAATTTCCTCTAATGGGAGTTGTTGGTTTTACAGTTCCTCACACCTTTAAATTTGTCCTTCAAATCATAAAATTTCTCAAGTTTAATAACAAATATAGGAAGGGTATTGACCTACTCAAGAGACTCTTGAATTGAACAAGGTTTATGAATTACCGCAAAGTTGTACAGATCTTCATCATGGGTCATTTCATCGATGACTGCATCTTTGAAAGTGTCTTTCATGGTCAAAAATTTGATCAACTACTCATCGTAATCAAAGACTCTCCAATTGACAATGTTATCAGGTATGGAAGGCCTGAAAAGCAGTTCAATAGAAAAAGAATCAGCAAGCATTCCTTCAGACGGAATTAACCTTGAAGCAACATTAGCTAACAGATCTGCTTCTTGGTTCAAATAACGAGGAATATAATTTATGTTAAAAGCTTCAAACGATAATAATAAATTCCATACCTCTGTTTGTTAATTTCTTAGATGTCCAGCAATGCAATGTATAGTGTTACGTACCTGTCTAACGATAATCTCAGAGTCTCCTAACACTACCAAAGCTTTAGCTCCTAGATCAATTGCCTTTTTCAGCCCTTGAATAAGGGCTTCATATTCAGCAATATTGTTGGTGCATTTGAATTCCAACCTACAAGAAACAAAATACCTTTTCCTGAGGGGATCTATCAACCAGCACCTGGCCCTAGCCCCCTCCTTTGAATTAGATTCGTCAAAGTATAGAGACCAAAGACCATCATTTAGATCTAAATGAGCAGTGTTTGGAGCTGGAATTTCGTCTGAAACTTGTGTAAAATGGAAAACTATGGACTGCTGTACTGAGTTTTGGACTGCTGAAGTTTCAGCCTCAAAGTTCCCAAAGAAGGAATCAGCCATGTAATTTCCCATTATGGTATCAGTAAATAGCACCGGCTCATTAGAGTCGTCCAATTCGGTGACTGTGTGCTTCATATAACGTTCTCGATCAATTCTGATCTTGTTTGGATGACCATTATGAGATATCCATAAATGTGACCAGTTTGTTGCAAAGTATCCTTTTAGTTTTTCAGACCAATCTCTGCTGAGAAATAAGCCATATGCTTTAGGGATGTCTGCAACAATTATGTCAATGATGAAATGGACCTGAGGGTTTGAAGCTAATCTTATCAGTACTTCGTTCAACTTCCCTATTACCTTTACATTAGATTGGTCCAGTTGCAAAATGCTTGTATCGCATGGCACAGGGACTGCGTTAAGTTTTTTACATACCAAATATGGCATGACATTCTTCGAGGCCCCTGAGTCTATCATACAATTGTGTACTTTACGATTGCAGATTTCAAATGTAAGCAGAAAAGGAGGAGTTGAGGAATCTGATTTCTTACCTATGGATGAGGCATTGACTGAAGATTTTGTGGGGTTGTCTTTTGTACTAGCAGAACTGTTTTGAGTAGAGGCAGTTTTACCATTTTTACTTAGAGAAACCCCTTGCATCAGCTTATCTCGAATCACAGGCATTTTGAGGAGTTCATAGATAGAAATGTTAGCTCTGATTTTCTTTAAATCCTCAACCAAGTCATACTCTAAATCAAAAGATGGTGCTGGCTTAGTATTTGAAGGTTGGGTTTTCGTTTTGATAGCTTAACTATTATTCGTAGGAGTTGTTAAAGGTTCTCCGGAGGGCTAATCTTTCTTGCTTCTAGTATTATATTGATGCTGATTTACGTTCACAACAACAACATCTTCATCATTGGTTAGTTCTGATGTATCCCAAAAGTGACTGATAACTTGAGGAGGTTTTTCTTCTATGTCATTATCTTTGCCTTGGGTATCTTCATAATTCTATCCTGAGGATTGGGTTTCATTTTCAGTTGATGTTTCTAGGCCTAAGACTAATAATTTTAGGAAAGTATTAATTTCATCCACATTATTTGCCTTAGAGGGCGGGGTCTGTCTAGCAGCTGCATTTTGAAATGGTCTTCTAAAAGGCTATCTAGGTGGTTCTTTATTTGGATTACTTTCAGAAGTACCTTTCTTCAAATCTATGATTTCATTGGATAGTTTCTTTATGACCCTTTGAATACTATCCAAGTCTAGTGCATCTTGACCCTTCTTCTCAGGATTTGTAGTTTTGGAAGGACTCTCAGCCTTTTTGTGAGAAGAAGATGCAGAATCAGTGTCTACCCCAGGGTTTGTCTTAATAGAAAACATGTCTTTCTCAACCTTAATGGCTTCATCAAAAGTTTCAGCGAGATTAGGCTTGGCAGCTCTCCTGACAAACATGGCCATGGACACGGGTAGGGATGAAGTATAAAATTAAATAGTGACATCTTCAGCCGGCCTTGCGGTGGCAGGAATTCTGTTTCAAAGGGTCAAGAACCGCTGGTTAAAATCTTTAACCTTCTCCTTGGCTTCCATACCGATCCTAGACAATTCTAACACCAACACAGCTGGAGTCTTATCGTCCCCGAACTTGTTCATGAAAGCCAACTCGAATTAATTCCAATTGGTAATAGAACCAGCAGTCAGACATAAATACCAATTCGAGGCTTTACCCTCAAAGGTGTAAGGGAAAATTCAACAGACTACATCTTCGTGTTCAACATCCAAAAGCTGAACTGCTAGCATGAATTTTTGACATGATCTTCCGCAGGCTCTTTCTGCTCAGGATTGAACTTGGGTAACAATTTCTTAGGATGCTTAGGCAAAGGGTGTTTATTTCCTGGCACAGCGACCGCATCCTGAGCTAACCAAGGCATATTGGCATTGGGGTTCTGGTTTAAACCTGCCATGTTCCTTGGTGTTTGAGGTGGTGAAGGTGGTGTTTGAAATATGTGGGGAGGTGAGTGAGGCGGTGAGGGTGGTCGACCAGACCCTCCTGTAGCAGGTGGTCCTGAAGAAGATGAAGGTTGATTGGTGCCTATCATAGATCATTGTAATTGATGGTCAGGGAAGACACCTAAAGGTTGATCTTGTTCTTCCGATGCAGATTCAGTATGGTGAGTGCAGGGGCGTCTAATCTGTGGAAGGGGAATTTGGGTGGGTTGGATTCGAGTAAGATTCGAATAGGCTCTTGTTAAAATCTTGCGGGATTCATTGATGGCCTGTTCAAACTGATCAAGTTCTTCAGGTGGATGAGTACCACTAGCATTGAACTGATGAATGAGATTTCGAACCGTATCATTCAACGGAGTCTCATCTAATGACTGGAATGTTTGTGCTTGAGATGATGACTGTATTTGAGGGGTAATAGGATGATTAATTTTGTGAACAGGATTGTTTTCATCATCCATTTGCTTAATTTGGCCCTCCTTCTAGTGCCATTGTTGACGGGCTGAATTGGCACGAGTGTCAACCAAGAGACAACCCGATCCGAGAGTTTTCGAGATGCTCTCAGTCATTGGGTAGCTATCCTTGATTAGATTAAGGCCCCATTTCCATTCCTTAAGTTGTTTCTAGCTACAGGAGAGGAGAAAACTAAAGCTACTATTAGTCGATTAGATCTACACTTTCCCAGTGCATATACAACTAAGACTAATCAAGTTAATTAGTATATTACAAAATTGATCAATCGAAATAAATCTACTCAATCAATTAATTTATAATACAAGGATAAAAGTTAATCAAACTCAATGAATTACAGAGATACAATATAAACACATGTGCATCATTCACAAGATCAGAAAATGACCTAGTAATGGTATAAAAGTAAATATCTGATTCAATAGATTTTCAATAAAATAACTAAAGGAAAAATATCATTAATCTATTTTAAAACATCCTATCCTGATCAGGAGCATAGAGAACATTAACCTGGAATCAAATTGCCAATAATTCTACTATGCTAACAATCCAGAAATATTCAGAAGAAATTCAGAATTCGAACAAGATCGCACAGTGAACCAGTATATCATATGTAATATGATGACAATATCAAACTTACTTTACGACATATATTAGCAAATCAAAACCAGCGTAATTCGACAGATTAAATACGATGTATTTGCAAAATTCATCAAAGAAATAATGACAAAACATAATATGCTGCAGAGAAAGTGACAAGATCAAATGATATCATAAATACATTTGCATAGTATAAAAACTATAAATATATATATAGATATCACCAATGAAAGGTATTGTAGCTGCTGACAAAAAATTGTCTCAAGTCACAGGAAATAATTACACTAATCTTTTCATGTCCTTTTCCCAACTATCGACCCCCCTATCCAATAATACATGTCTTCTTTAAATACAATTTATCTCACATGAGGACAGTTCTATAAAACTGGAAACCATAAAATCGAAATCATAACCAATTTCATTAAAAATGACAAATGCCTCATGTCATTTTTCTATATGCGTTATAATGTCTTTGAAATTGGAAAGATTCGATTTATAGTACAAAATCATAAACGATGAAGACACTAATGATATAGTGACACCTAGGAAATAGCCTAACCAATCGATCTGTCCACGACTATCCAGGGATCATCCTGAACATAGGCGATTGCCAAAATCCAAGAGAAACGCATCAACAATATCACCTACAACACTATACGGCAAAGAAAAATAATTAAAACACACAAAAAAAACAAAATGAGATAAACTACAGAATGCATGAATCAATGCACACCAATACCTGTAATAAAAAATAACTTGATTATCACTTGATTATAACTTCAAACCTGAAATCAATAGTAAGTATGCCCGAAACATTATAATTGTACAGGAGCATTAAACACCTGAATATTTACACCATTTGCCGGGTTCTGCGAATGCCCTTTGAATTGCATCAGGGTAACCTGCGCATTCAACTCACGGACCTTTTCATCGTCCTTATGATTCTCATTTTGGAGCTTCAGGATTCTACGAATCAACCTATTCTTATGATTCTTTAGACGCAATAAACACTTGTCATCTGAATCAACTTTCTCTTTCATCCTCAAATTCTCAGCTTTCATGTCATCACAATGTGTTGCCATGCCTGTCACTTCTTCCTCCAATATATGAATTTTATCCAACAAACAGTTTACAAATAACAGGTGAACCATTTCACCAGTTCGATAGAACCCTGGTAAATTTGCTTCTACAGACTTGTCCTTAGCTGGAGGATCGACCATAGGGTCAACTTGACGATTCTTATCAGACACAGGAGAAATATTATCGGCATGATTCACGACAGGCTCATGATCGATGTCAAGGCCATCACTAGATAAGACAGGATTCCCTTCTTCGTCATCTATCACAACTATTTCGATGTCAATGGTATTATTCACCGAAGGTTTAACAGTGCTTACCTTGGCTGACATACTTCTCGTGAACCTACCATTCATCTTAACATTCTGCCTTTTGCCCTTTTGTTTGCACGAGTTGTCATTACGCTTCGGTGTCATAGGAGATAAGTTTAAAGACTCCATCATACGCTTGGAAGGTGCAGGGGTACCAGGACTACATGCAAAAGCGAGAACGCTATCATCGCGAATGCTGGGGCTTACATGGCCATCATGGTTTGACACAAGCTCGTGTACAGGTGGAGTCAGAGCTCGAAAAGGCTCTTGATTCCTAACACATTCTTCGGGGCAATCAAACTAACAATGAGAGAAAGCCAAGAAACCATTCGATTCAAGAAACTCATCCCATGACCGATTTTGCTTACTCAGCTCTCTTTCTACCAATATCCTGACCAGACCGTGATGAAATAGACGGTGACCGATGTTCTTCGGCCCCCTTTTAATGGCCAAATACATCTTGGTCAGACTCTGAACTAGATAATAACGCAAATTCAAAGGAAAACCGAGGAAAACAGCCAGTAATCGAAGGTGATAGACATAAGCAGAGGATAAACGAACCTCATAGGTCACGTACCGGTGGATAACGTCGAGAATCGGCCTCCATTCCTTCTTAAAAAACTTCCGCGATACACCAGTTCTAAATGAGACCTCCTGGCAAGGATTCTTGAGCATCTGTCTCCATTCTGTGACCTCCATCTGCTTGTACTTGAACCAACGTTCTCCTGTCAATGGAAAACCAGAAGTGAGCGCAAACGAACACTCATCCACTTTGAAATGGAGGTCAGCAATATTAACCCTAGCATCAGACAGCGACAAAGCAAACAGCCTGGTCACCTCAGGGTTGGAGTCCGTAAACTTGGGAATGAACGACAACCAGCCAAATGCTTCAACCTTGGCCAAGAGTTCAGGGTTTCCATCAAAGAGTTTCATGTCACTGGGCTCAACTCTAACCACCAGCACCATGACTGCAAGCGCGAAGTCACACAGTAGCACACAGAAAAGACAACACAAATCGAAACCCGATAGTAAACTGGAGAGAGAGCATTCAGGGTGGAAGCTGAGCAGAAAATAGAGGCAATGAAACTCAGGGTTCTCATAAACAAATTGCACCATGGGAAAAATTAGACAAGACCGCTGTAAACTCAGCATGGGGGAGGGAGAATAACCATGCAGAGTGGTAATCAAGTGATAAAAGAATTGATGGAGAAGACTCCAGATGAACTCATGTTACCATATTTATCCGGCCCGATCGACATACAATCACACCGTAAATGAATCACAGGTGTTGACCTAACAGGAAGCCACGACACTGAGCACGTACTGGCCATTGAATATGATTGACAAGGTTAAGTACAAGTGCAATGATACCAGATCAATTTTCCGGTAAGTGGATCGATTTCGGAGGTGATGACACAGGTGTAAAAGAGCATGAGGATTAAACCTTAGATGTTAACGCATACACCTTACCGTGTGATTATGTAAACCTTCGAAGGTGGTGAGCATACGACGCGACATAACCATGAAACCTAACATCAAACTTTAATAATATGGAGCATATTATAAAAAATCGACGTTAAAAATTTATGGTATGAGCAAATATGATTCGGGTTTTTAGAAAATGAACTTAGGATAAGGCACCCCTGCATAGCACATTTAACCTTTGATGTTTTAGGACCTTGTCCAAGTTATAATTAAGCAATAATGCATGTCCATTGATTAATATTCAAATGAAGGCTTATGGTAAGAGGCGTAAAAACCAAAACTTACCCCATAATCTGAAAGGTAATTCACCCAAATAATGATTTCAATGTAGTGATTTTGTCCACTAACCATAGTTCACAAAGGTTGTAAAAAACATAGAATTTCACTGCTTCAGTAGCTCACGGAATTTGATCATTTCAGTAGCTGTCGGTTCTGTAGATTTGCTATAAGAAATTCGAACATTTCATCAAAACAAAATAGGATTTTGTTTGATGAAATATGTATTTTAAGGCTGTTGAGTGAGGGCACAACAAGGTAATATGCTTTTGAAATATTATTATGTTTTGAATAAACCTTTAGGTACAAAGGGGACTGCATTAAATCTTGGTCGACTTTCTGGGGAGCTTAGAGAAAGGAAAGCCTATAAGAAAGTTTTGTAATGTTAGTTTTATCTCTTAACTGTCGGGGTTTAGCTAGTTTGGCCAAAAAACTAGTACTCAGGAGGTTGGTTGAGGTTCAAATACGAATATATTGTTTTTACAACAAATCATGTGTGAAGGTATTCCTATTGTCTCGAATTTGGAGAACTTGATTAAGGGATGGAAGATTGAACTTGTGGACACAAAAGGAAAATAGGGTGGTTTATTATTGGGATCAAAGGTAAATTATTTTCTCTTCAAGAATGTTTGGGTGATTTGTTCTAGTATGGGTATCTCCATTTTCTCTATTGAAATAATATGAATGTTTTGTTTGTTAATATATAGGTCTTGTACCAAGAGAGAGAATTTTTTTGGAACAAGCTTTTTCCTAAAGAATGTATAGAGAAGAATAATCTTATTATATGTGGGGATTTGAAATTTTCTTTGGGAAATATTGATATATGGGGCTCAAAGGCTCGTGTGGATAACCTATCATATTTATTCTCCATGATAATGGTTCACCATGGTTTATTGGATATTGAACCTACTAAATTTATTCCTACTTGGTCTAATAGAAGACTGGTCTTGACATAATCTATAAAATATTAGATAGATTTCTTGTTTATGAAGATCTGATGGAGAAGCATTTTAGATTTCTTCAATGGGTTGGCCATGTGTTATAGCTGATTTTACCACTCCAGGTAAATCACACTTTGTATGGCCTTCCCCTGTCCCGCTGCAGACTCCTTAGACCCCATGGACCATTTTTTGTCCTTTGATGTTTCCTTGATCATCCCTAAAAACATGTGAAAAATGATACACATGAATTTTAAACCTATAAGCATGTATATACGCGGGTTTGACCACTAAAACTGTGTACATTGGGATGTGTACAAAATCCAAATCCTTTTGGAGTTTTCCTTGACATGGATCTGACTCGTTTTACTCCTGGCCTTCCCTATGCCTTGAGATCGCTCGGATTTGACCTTTCATTAGCCCTTTGAAAAGATATATAAGCAACTCTATGATACATTGAAGGAATATGAGAGAATTGAAAGCAACGAAACTATATTCCATTGTTGCTGGAACTTATGCTTGAATCTGCATCCCTTTGTCCCTTGGAGCACTGTCATGTTCTTCCCAAGCTTGCCTTTTGCTTGTGAGCTTGCTATATGGAGATGGAGGATTGAAGTGGTGGAGGCCCAAGTGGGGGATTCAGTTTCTTCGGTTCGCAGACGTGCCCTCAGAGGTTGTATCTATTGTAATCTTTGATTTATATTAATAGAAATATCTTTTCCTGTCCAATAATGTGTGTTTGAATGAATATTTTATCCATGGGATGTTTTCAAATGCTTATACATTGTTGATTATATATGCTAGAATAGAGATAACATCATGATATATAGTATGTTTGTATTGTTTACTTGTTGTTGAGGAAGTAATTTATCAATTCAAGCTGAAGTTGGAAAGCTCAACGGGGATCTACTTCAACTGTCCGGAATAAGGTATGAGGTCTGATCCTTTAGTGTTAGACATTTAATTTCTATTGCATATTGGAAAATATTTATTTTTGGAGTCAAGCTGTCTATTGTGGTACCCCAAGCCATAGCAATTTCTCTTCGTAACAGAATTGGCGACTCCGCTGGGGATTTCCTAGTAGTTATCCTTTGGGGATTGTTCTATCGGAATTCAATGACTTTGAATTGCTATTTCTCTCTTGTTTCTGTGTCAGGTCTGGGGGAATGTATGCCTGGTAGTGTGTGATTGGTGTGAAGTTTGTCTCAGCTTGTCTGTTTTCCTTGATTTTATACACCTTTCTTCCTGTACGTGAGTTTTTAACTCGCAGTCGCGTATACACGCAGGTTTCTCTGTGATTTCCATGTATACACGTGGGTTTACTGCGAACAGTCGCGTATGCCATTAATTTTTCCTTTTAGTGGAAGTTAAATGGTTGCTGGGTGAAGTTCGATGATTGTTGAGTCTCCTTTGGCACTGCCTGAGTCTGTTTATACCTCTGTTTCTGACCAGAGACGTTTTTTTAAGGCTAATTTGTTTTTTTAAGAAGGTTCTTGTCATGGCATTTTCGATTTTTTGTTTGGGATTAGTGTATTAGAGTTCTTTTATCTTAGTGCTTTGCTTGAGTGCTATTTGAGTGTGCTTGCAAGGTCTAGGGGTTGTAGAATCATTCTTTTTCTTTTTGTATCTCATTTAATTTCAAAAAATCCAAAAACATTTGCTTATCATCATGCATTGAATTTTGCATTTTGCATTGTACTTGCACTAGATTTGCTTTGGAGTATTAGTTAGGATTTCATATAGGAAATCTTGCATAAATCATTTGAAGAAAAATTGTGCATTTCACATAGTAGCATACCATGTTTTCATGGACACAATGCATTTGCATTGATTGTTAGGTGTGCATTTTACTTCATGTTTTGTCTTAACACCATTAGTTGCACGGCCATATCCCTATTTTGAGTAATAAATCCAATTAAAATCAACGCTTAAATTAAAATGAATTACACTCTTTTCTTTTCTAGGGTGCACCAACAAGCTTAGGTTTTAGGATCTTGGAATAGTTCATTGTGAGTAAATTATCCAAGATCACTAAACAACAACATGTATGTGTCTGTCCAGGTGAGTGTGTGAAATACTTGGTATAACCAGTGTTTCTCGGGATCCTCCTCTCAAAAGGGAGTTAATCACGAGGCAGTGTGAGTGGTTATTGATTGGGATGACCCTTAGTCATAACTGAGTAGCACTAGAGATATTTCCAGGATTGTATTCATATATGGGGGCTCTTTTGAGAGTTTCGGGCTTTGCTACCCTGCCCATATGGTCAATCCCTCCTACGAATGTGCACCTGATCATTGATTATATTGAGGTGACCTTAGTGGCCTTACCTAGGATATCGAGGGGGCACTTTGTAGGGGTTATTCTATAGGTGTCCCAGCCAGGTTGGGGTCAGACAACATAGTCACTTTATGCATTGAAGCTGAGGGCCACACTAATTGGTTACGTACATCTTCTTGTTGTGTATGGGAGTCTCAAGCCTCTCCTAGGTTAGACATACCTGCTTCATTCGGGAGCTCACTTATCCTGCCCGTGTTTGCTTGCATTTGGCTTTAGATTTTATTAGTGGTTTCTTTGTGTATGATAGCTTGCCTAGGGTTTGCGTAGATAGAGAGTCTTTTCTATTTTTTGAGTCATTGTGGATTCGGGTGAGGCTCCTTGCCATTCTCATCGTTTAGCAGGACTTCCACCTTCTACTTCTCCTTCTCCTTTGGGAGAGAGACCTAGAAAGTCCAGGCGGACTATGTCACACATTGATTCACACACCATGGTAGACCATATGGAAGATATTCTTGAACCTCCTTCTCCCATTCGTGTAGACGATGGGGAGTTTACTCCTACTTACAATCCTTCACCTGACTTGGCTAAGTTAGGTCCTATGATTTCTGAGATAGGAACTGCTTATGAAAGGCCTACTCACTCTAGGGATGATTCCCCATTGATGCATTATCGGTATGGAATGCCCGAGGATGCGGAGACTCATTTTCCACCAGCGAGCACTAGTTATGGTAGTTATGGTATGTCTGGTTTTCCCACACACGATTTGACATTTCATGTCGAATATGAGTTCTAACTTAATAGTATGCCTAGGGGCACTCTCATTCCTTACCATTCGGAGAGGTTTGGGAGCACTAGTCACATTTCACCTTCCATCCCAGCGGTGGAAGCTACATCATATATTCCTCCTAGGTCTAGGGTTAGTGATACCATTAGGATACCATATCTGAGATAGGTGAATATAGGGAATAATAAGTATTTAATTACATAGATCCCTTCATCCTCTGTCCCTAGTTCTTCAAATGTTCACCCTCCACCCTATTCACGTAGTCCTTCAGGCCGAAACGTTGCTACGAGTCATGTCCGTACTGCGGTTACTAGACCGGTTGTGTCTCAGCTTCATGTACCGTCCGTTGTTTCGGGAGGTCATGCTCATACTTCTAGGGGTAATATTCCTACTTCCGGAATGTATAATCCTACTTTCGGAGTGTATGTTCCTAAATATGGAGTGTCCTATGGGACATCTCATGTGATGACTTATGGGACCCAGTATGGACAGGGTTCTTCACCTTATGGGGGTGGGTATCAACAACCTACTTACTCTCCTAATTATGGCTCTATACCTCCTACTAGTCAAGGTCCACCACACTGGTGTTTCCATGCCACCCTATACGGGTCATACGGGACGAGGGCACTATGTCCAAGGCCATGGTGGTAATCATACCTATACGAATCAGACCTATCATGGAGTTGTCCATCGACCTCATCATCCTAGGATCCCTTTCCTTACGATGCTGAATATTCCTGACTTATCGATATTAATGAATGATCTTGTAGCTCATGACCTAGCTTGGCTAGCTGTCCCTACTAAGATTCCCTCAGACATACCTAAGTTCGAGGGAAAACTGGGAGAGGATCCAAGTGAACACATTACTACATTTCACCTATGGTGCTATTTCAACGCACCCTTACAAGGCCTGCTGTGAACTGGTATATAGAGCTACCTTGGGGAGATTTCACTTTGTTCGAAGACCTTATGATGACTTTTCTTAACCACTTCTAGCTACCAGTGCGTTATGACGTTGGTACTAAACTCTTGTCAACATTTCGGCAAGATAAAGCCACACATATCTCTGATCATATTCAAGAGTGGCATAGACGGAAGAGGTTAATTAAATCCTTTATACCACCGGAGTTCCTCCTCGAGTGGTTCCTCAAGTTGTTATTACCATATATAGCAAAGGATGTTTCTACATTTGGAGTATAGAATGAGGAACAAGCGATTTTTAGGGCACAGGAACTGGACTTGATTTATGATCAGTCTGGTTTGTTATATGAGATTATTCCCAATGCTCCGCATTCTAGTTTCGATCCCAAAGTCAAACCTGGACCACATGCAGATGGCATTGTGGGTTGTGCAAGTGCGAAACCTACATATTTAGTTGCAAAACAAGTTAGTCAATTTTCACTCAACCAATATACTTTGGGACAAGCTACACCTTCGTCTCAACCCACCCAAATGGCAAGTGTACTTTCAATGCAATCGTCGGACCAGAAGGGTAACCAGCAACCCAGACGGAATAGAAAAAAGGGTAAGAATAATCGTAAGGGTGGGAATAAGAATGAGAATGCTAATAATGACAAGAACGTCTGTAATGTTGTGGGGGACAAGAAAGCTAAGTGTAAGGTTAAATTTCCTTGCAAGTTATGTAAGGAGGATCACCTCACTTACTTGTGCCCTCGTATCGATGAAGCCTCGAAGTTCTTAGCACAGGGCCTAGCTGTGCTAACTAACCCTTTACCTCAAAATATGAACTCGAGGTCCCATGACTAGGATGGTGGTGATCAGGATCTACCAGAGAGTAGTGGTCGTGGGTGCATTAACATGGTATGTGCTGCAAAAGTTGTGACCCATACGAAATATTATGGTTCATCACAACCCAGCCTAGGAAAAGATCCTGATCAACCAGGGTCCCCTTTTTGTATTGAGAAACCTATGGATAAACCTGAAACTACACCTCAGATTCCTAAGGGATTCCTTAAGCATTTGGGGCACAATCCAGATGCCCGAGCTACCCAAAACTATTCAGTTGTTGAGGATTTGGGCCATACTCCTTGTGCGATGTATGAATTAGAAGTGATTCAGAGTTGTCCTTCGCAAAGGAAGGCATTGCTTTCTGCCCTTGGTGTGAATGATGATGATTCTTCCTCTGTGACTAAATTTGAAACCACAGGACTATAGCCTTGCTTTCCCTACTATGTGTCTCTTTTGATTCACGTACAATGTCTTAATATGACCGTCAAGCGAATTGTGATTGACGAAGGCGTTGTTGCTTATGTGATGTCTTTATCGTGTTGGAAGGGCCTGGGTTCCTCTGAGCTGTCTAAATCAGCGACCATGTTAACTGTGTTAGATGGGAGATCGTTTAGGTCGCAGGACATTCTTCCTTCCCTTAAAGTCCATTTGGGAGGGAAGACCATCGCGATATAGGTCGAGGTGGTTGATGCGCCCCTTGACAACAATCTCTTGCTGGGTAGCAATTGGATGTACAATATGCAAGCTATTGCGTCTTCCCTGTTCACCGTCGTATACTTTCCAGATAATGGGAAGATAGTAATGATTGATCAAATGACATTCAAGAATCTGTCTATTACCGCATCTTCGGGAGTTTTGATCCCGATCGTTAAGCACTCTCAGCCGACAACTGGGAGTGTGGGTGTAGGCATGTATCCATCCCTTATGGGAATCTTTAGTTGTCCTGCACTGATCCTTATGATAGGATCTAGTTCTGGTGAGGCTTCGACATCTACGAGATCGGTGTATTTTCGCATGAGTCATATGGAAGATCCTTGGATTCTTCCTACACCGAGTACTCCGAATGAGCCCATCATGATGGATGTGTCGTTGCCTACAACCATGATAGCTTATCAAGCTAATCTCGAGTCTGTTGCAGAACCTAGTCCTTCCTCTTCGTGGATGGAGGAGGAGGACCCTTATGTGTTGTCGGCATGGGTAGTACAGTCTTCTCATGTGAACAAATGCCTTGATATGGTTTTCCATTCATATGAAGCGATTATCGAGGCTATGTCAGGATTTGAGCCACCATGGGAAGAACTCCATCATAGATCATACTTTCTTCTTGAGCTTGACCACTTGGAGCATGAGGATTTTAGGGCAGTTCTTAGCCAGAGAGTTGGTAGTCCTATGGTTTTGTTAATCTCTCTTGTTCAGATGGATGATGGAAACATGGCTAACATATCTTCAATGATTCCTATTAACATCTCTTGCGATCCTGGCAGAATAAAGAATGTCTATATTGGGGCGGAATGTTCCCATGCTGAGATTCTGGAATACACCGAGCTATTTAAAGAATTCCATGATATTTTTTCTTGGTCGTATGATGAAATTCCAGGTATCGACCCTCATATTGTCAAACATGATATTAATACTTACCCCAACGCTAAGCCTGTTCGACAACGCTTGAGGGTGGTGAATCCTAGGAAAGCACCCGCGATTAAGGAAGAGATAGAGAAGTTGTTGAAAGCCGGTTTCATCTATCCTGTTCCCTTAACAGAGTGGGTTTCAAACCCCATTCCAGTGGATAAGAATCAGGGAGCGATCTGCATATGTACTCATTTCCATGATTTAAATCGGGCCTATCCTAAGGACAATTTCCCCACACCATTTATTGATCATATTTTGGATGAGTGTGCGGGTAGCGAGGTTTTTTCGTTTATGGACAGATTTTTTGGGTATAATCAAATACAAATTAAACCCGAGGACCAACATAAGACTACATTTATTTGTCCTTGGGGAACTTTCACATATCGGAAAATGCCTTTCGGCCTTAAAAATGGCAGAGCTACATTTCAGCGGGTGATGACCTTGATCTTCCACGATCTTAAGTCCATTATCGAAGTATTTTTGGATGACCTTGCTGCTCATTCTCATATGAGAATGTGTCATCTCTATCACTTAAGATTGGTATTCAAAAGATATCGGCACTCTTTGGTTAGACTAAATCCTCATAATTGCATATTTTGTGTGAAGTCAGGTTGTTTGTTAGGATTCATCGTTTCTAAAGAGGGTATAAGAGTCGACCCTTTGAAGGTTGAGGAAATACTTCAGTTGTCTCCCCCGAAGAATATTCATCATCTTCAATCTTTGCAAGGCATGGAAAACTTCTTATGGATATTTTTTGTCAACTTTGCTAATTTGACTAGAGGCTTCATGTGTCTATTGAAGAAGGACACCCCCTTTTATTGGGATGAGCGAGCCTAGGAGTCCTTTGATGCACTCAAGAAAGCCCTAGCATTGGCCCCAGTGATTAGTCCCCTGGACTATAGCAGTGATTTTCTATTATATGTGGCCACCTCCTTAGAGACGATTGGTATGGTTTTGGTTCAAGAGGATGAGGAGCTCTAAGAGCATGTCTTTTATTATCTGAGCCGAAACCTTATTGACCCAGAGATTCATTATTCTCATGTCGAGAATCTTGCTTTAGCTACCATACATGTGGTTCAGCACCTGTATAGTGTTGGTAGGGACCTGACTCCCCATTTTCTCTGTGTCTGGATAGTAGTACACCGCAATGTACTCATCGATAGTCAAACCACCTCCTGGCTCACCATGAGAACGAAGGTTCACTACCTCCCCTTGTCTAGAAATCCCAGTAATGAAGTATATGTCCTCCACCTCTATAGTGAGGGACATCCCATATATCTAGAAGGACTCAGAGTCTGGATCCCATTAATCCACCATCATCTACAATAGTCTTGGTTTGGCCCTCAAACCACCAAGAAACCAAAACTTGTAGAGTCTGCATGCATGTAGAGCTTGTTAAGCCATTATATCGGCCCTTGTTGATTCCTCTACCTCACCATGTTCACGCTCTCTCCACTATAGGACCATCCTACACAAGAAATTGCCAATTTTCCCATTAGATTATTGAAAAAACCATATGCGTGGCCTCATACGCGACTGTTTTCAAAACAGCCACGTATGTACGCGGGTTTGGGGGCATTTTTCGTGTATATCCAACCCTATACGTGGAAAAATACTTGAATTTCGCGTGGGCCATAGCACTCATTTTAGTTTGTCCTAGAAAGCTTAATTGACCATGGAATTTGATAAAAATTGCATTGAAATGAAAGAGAGGAGCATGGGAAAATACCTGGAAGAAACGGTAGTGGATTCTGCCGGCTAGATCTCCTGGAATTCGCTGTTGAAAATCTAAGCTTAAATGGGTAAAAGTTTCAAATGTTTTATAATATTTTGAATTATTTACTATTTATAGAAAATTTTCAAATATTTCAAAATTTTTACCCCCTTTTCTATAGTTTCGACATTTTCTAACCATTTTTGACCATTTTTGACATAATTCATGTTGTAGAGGACCTTTTTCAGTGTCGTTTCAGTCGTTGGATTGACCCATTCATGCCGATCTCAAGTATCATGTCTAAACTAGCATATAGGTTAGGTTTCATCACCATTTTCATTTTTCATAACCTTATGACCATATCATCATGACCTTAGGTACGAACCCACTCTATTATGTCACGGAACCTTCTTGTTGTTTTAGAAGTGCCATGATATGAGTGGTAGAGCTTCACCTTACATGGGTACCCTAGTTAGCACCTTATTTGCATTTGGTGCCCATGCTGGCATTTTTCTCCTTTAGGGTGTGGGAGTCCATTGTATAGTACTGGCATGACATTTTGCAATAGCCTCATACTCCTCTTGATCTTTTGCTGGCCTATTTCCCTCAGGACTCCCTCATGTCAAGTTGTGAATGCATTATCATGAGCATTTCCTGCCTTATTGAGCTTTATGCCGGCTCCCATCACATTGCATTTCAGCCATATAGCCTGAGCTTATCTCATGTCTAGCCATGCAAAGCCATTTTTTATCCTTCGCAGCTTGTTTCCCTTTTTAACCGGGAGGGGATTTTCCCTCGAGTGTCGATATCCTACACATGTATCCTTGCATTGACCATAGGTATGTTCCACTGCTTGGAACTAGTTTGTTTTCCCTTATGACACTCGTCTCCTCCTAGTTTGTAACTATAAAGAAATTTTATTCGTTTTCAATATTTTTAAATAACTGAAAAGGTCCAAAAAAATAAAAAAACCAAAAATCCAGACAAGGAAAGATGTTATCTGTGGCAACTCTCAAGTCGTGTCACCTTCAAACAGAGCACTGTATATCACATCCATTGGTTGGGTTATAGTTTGACTTTAGGAGCTGTACTCGTTTATCTAAGTTTATCTCCACCGACTGGTTAAGCTTCCAGTCCCCATGGAGCCTCTATCGATGCCTTCTGTGTCGCAGAGATGTCCTAGTTTGTATATCGAGTCTATGCTGCCTTTATATAGTCACCATATGCCGTTATGATCTTGTTTGAAGGAATTTGAAACTTGTGTCGGCCATTCCTTAGTTATCTTGAATTTGCATGTCGGCCATTCCCAGTACAGTTACTGGTTCTTGCACCTTATGATTGAGTCCTTCCACATTATACAGCTTTGCTAAGTACATTGTGTTGGATGATGGGGGATTCCTTAATGCCCTCCTTCCAATGGATTTCATCCCATCGACTTTAGATCATTTATTCTGGGATTGGAATCTAGAGTCATTTTGAGTGCCTTGAGACTTGCAGTCATCAGTGGAAGGTTCTCTTGCCATCGACAGTCTTTGGGAATACATCAATGTCCCCTGATCGATGGATCCTCTCAAGTGTTTGACCTCAACACATTTATTCACACTTGTTAGTTTGCACTCTAGTACCTTGATTCCCATTTTCACTATCGGTGGGTGATCTCGCATATGTTAACGGTATACATCAATGACCGGTAATCAGACGATGGACTACTATGTTCAACCTCGACACCTCTATTCACATAGTAGGACATGTACTTGTAGCGGTTTGTGTAGAATACTTTCCATATTGGTGGCATCTCTTATATGCTACCTCCTTGATCTTTCCATTGTTCATGATATTTCAGCTCTCATGAATTGATTCCAGTATATGTCAGATATTTCCAGCCACTATGGAGATCTTGATCCATTATATATCTTCAGCCATTATGGAGATCATGGTCCATTGTATATCTTCATCATGGAGATTTTGATCTATGTATATTGTACGTGGTGATGACCACTTATGTGATATCTTGTATTATGCCTATTCATGGCCATTGTACTCTTATGTATCCAGGACTGCTATATGTATTTGCAGTTATATGCAGAGTTGTATCATTGTACTATGCTGAGTGGGTGGCTGGTCTTCCATTTGGGATCCTTCATCACTCCACTTTTGGGATGGACTTATAATGTATTTCAGCAATCGTATGACCCCTCTGACCTCACACATTAGGGGGCATCTGTTATAGCTGATTTTACCACTCCAGGTAAATCACACTTTGTATGGCCTTCCCCTGTCCCGCTGCAGACTCCTTAGACCCCATGGACCATTTTTTGTCCTTTGATGTTTCCTTGATCATCCCTAAAAACATGTGAAAAATGATACACGCGACTTTTAAACCTATAAGCACATATACACGCGGGTTTGACCACTAAAACTGCATACATCGGGATGTGTACAAAATCCAAATCCTTTTGGAGTTTTTCTTGACAATGGATCTGACTCACTTGACTCCTAGCCTTCCCTATGCCTTGAGATCACTCGGATTCGACCTTTCATTACCCCTTTGAAAAGCTATATAAGGAACTCTATGATACATTGAAGGAATATGAAAGGATTGAAAGCAAAGAAACTATAGTCCATTGTTGCTAGAACTTATGCTTGAGTCTGCATCCCTTTGTCCCTTGGAGCACTATCGTGTTCTTCCCAAGCTTCCCTTTTGCTTGTGAGCTTGCTATCAAGAGATGGACGATTGAAGTGGTGGAGGCCCAAGTGGGGGATTTAGTTTCTCCAGTTCGCAGATGTGCCGTCAGAGGTTGTATCTATTGTAATCTCTGATTTATATTAATAGAAATATCTTTTCCTGTCCAATAATGTGTGTTTGAATGAATATTTTATCCATGGGATGTTTTCAAATGCTTATACATTGTTGATTATATATGTTAGAATAGAGCTAGCACCATGATATATAGTATGCTTGTATTGTTTACTTGTTGTTGAGAAAGTAATTTATCAATTCAAGTTGAAGTTGGAAAGCTCAACGAGGATCTACTTCAACCGTTCGGAATAAGGTATGAGGTCTAATATTTTAGTGTTAGAAATTTAATTTCTATTGTATATTGGAAAAGATTGATTTCTGGAGTCAAGCTGTCTATTGTGATACCCCAAGCCATAGGAATTTCTCTCTGTAACACCATGGTGGAGGCTCTAATCATTATCTGGTGATGCTACTTATAAAGAATGGTGAACGAAAACCGCATTTTTCATCCAAATTTAATGCAAATTGGTTACATGATGAGATTGTGTATCTTTTCTGAAGGATACATGGAAAGTCTATGAGTAAATTCCCTGGTCTCTCCCTCTCACTACAACAAATTTTACATTTAGGGGTGGTTGTCTTCCGCCTCCAAAAGTCACTTTTAGAGGCGATTTTGAATTTGGTGGTGGTATTTACAAAACCACCCCTAATAGAAGTGATGCTAAAATTTTTGACTTTTAGGGTCAATTCTAGAAGAAATCAAAACTACCCCCAAAACTGAATTTTAGGGGTAGTTCTAAAACACCCCCAAAAGTGAATTTTGGGGGAGATTCTAAACCCCCTCCAAAAGTGACGTTTGGCGACGGTTTTAAACCCCTCCAAAAAAAGTCGCATTCGGGGTGGTTCTAAAATCCCCCTAAAAGTCACTTTTACGGGCAGTTCTGAGGTCAACGGTAGTATTTTAAAAATCCCCCTAATAGCACAGACACTAAATTTTTTTACTTTTAGGGGCTATTTCGGAAGAAATAAAAATTGCACCTAAAAGTGACTTTTCAGGGTGGTTTTGATCCACCCCCAAAATTTATTTGGGGGTGGTTCTGACATTGGAAGCGGTATTTACAAAACCGCCCCTAATAACATCGACGTCAAAAGTATTTCCTTTTAGGGGAAGTTTTGGAAGAGATAAAAACCGTCCCTAAAAGTGAATTTTAGGGGTGGTTCTAACCCCCCCCCCCCCCCCAAAAAAAAAAAAGAAGTGATTTGGGGGTAGTTTTGGATTTGGAGGAGGTTGTTACAAAAATGCCTCGAATTGCATCGATGTAAATTTTTTTGACCTTTAGGGGTGGCCCTGGAAGAGATAAAAAATGCCCCTAAAAATGACTTTTGGGGGTGGTTCTAAACCCCCCACAAAAGTCACTTTTAATGGCAGATATAAATGCCCCTCATAGGTACCTATGGGGGCGATCCAAACCACCCTTAAAGGACTCTATTGTAAAACTATGGGAGAGGTTTTAAACCCCCCTCATAGGTACATATGGAGTTGGTTCAAAACCCCCCTTGTAGGTACATATGGATTTGGTTCAAAAACCCCCCTCATAGGTACCTGCTAAGGCGGTTTAGAATCCTGCTCGTAGGTACCTACAGAGGTGGTTCAAAACCCCCCTAGTAGGTACCTACGGAGGTGGTTCAAACCCCCCCACATAAAACAATTTACAAACCTTTTGGGGTGGTTATGAACCCCCCCTCATAGGGACATATGAAGTCAGTTTACAACCCCCCTCGTAGCCATAATTTAAGACATCAATATTGCAATATCATTAGGGAACGAAGGAATCAAACCTTCAACCTCCTCCTTGTAAATAATGCACTCGACCATTGAGATAGAACCCTTTAAGAATTGGGGAAAGGGGCAATATTAACACCAAGATTGCATCATTTGTAATTCTGAGAAAATACTAATAACCTCAACAATATTTCTGACTCAAGAGACCTAAGAAAGTAGTATGAATGTCTCTGACCTTATAAATTGGCTGAACTTGAAAGGTTTCATATGTGGCATTGATTCAATAAAGAAAACAGTAATATAGAAATGTTTCGTAGGAGAAAGTTGGCATTCAATTTCATACACATATTCTATAAGTGAACATCTAACTAGAATTTCAAGTATTCATGGACAAGAATGAGCATATTTTATAATCGTTGCTTGATGGATCCATGTAAGAGTATCCTTACCTAAAAATTTATGTTAGTAAATCAATGGGATCTACAATTATAACATATTTAGACCCAGCTCAATCCAGTCTGGTGATATAAAAAGAATTCAACTACACTATGAAGAAATACAAATTAAAAATTGCATAGCACGGATAAATCTATAATCTTTTCTAAGATAAACAACTCATAATAATGCATTTATAGATAAAGAATACCTGCAATTGATATAATCATGAATGAACAACACCATCACTCAAAAGGCCAATGAGATGAAGTGTGCCATTTTCAAAGCACTCATTAATGTATTTAAACCCTTCTCCCTCTTAGATTTTTCCATAGGAAAGAGCATAATCCACTAATTTTTCGCTGCACCCAAAGTCAAAATCAAAGTTAATATGTTTCCCATTATAAAAGATGTGGCACAATTAAATAGTAGAAATATTCTTCCAGCTACAAGTTATACAATTATAAAGTACATCTTATACAAATATCATATGGTATCACCCCAATTTGTAAGGTGGTCAATAAATTAACTATTACACAACCATGATTTCAAGAAAATGTTAATGATTACCAAATCTTAATGTAGGGAAAAATACCCAATGTATAAGATTCTCATAAGTCACTTTGAATGCAGAAATGATCCATATGCAAGATATTCCTTCACTCTAATTGTCACATGCCCCAATTTGCAGAAACAATTTAATGTTATTTGAGCAACATTGTGTTAAATTTTATGCGAAGTTTGTAATTGATGATATAGTGGGGTCAAGAATATTTAATGTAATTTAGAATATTTTATTTATAAATAAATAAATGATGAGACAACAGCTTAGGGAAGCTGTTAAAATAGTGTTTATTGGTTAATTGGTGGAGGAGACTGGGTGGAGAGTAAACTGAAAAGTCGCAGCATCCTCAAACTACTTCCAACCATTGCAGGTGGAAACTTCCCTATATTTTGTGGTCATGATTCCCCAAGAAAGTGGAATCAGAGTAGGTGGCTCATTAAATGAAAACTGACCCAGGAGACCTAGGCGTCTCTATAAAATTTCCCATTGAAGACAGCTGAGGCTGCTCATTCTAGAGGTGATCATTCAGGGTGAATGAATTTACTCAAGGGAAATTCAATGGAGGGGATTACTAAAGTGAGTTTGAGGGGTCAACTGGTGAGACTGAACTTGTTGCAGCTTCTTGGATAAAGTTCATACTGCTGTGAGTAAATTTTAATTACTGAGGTAATTGGACCAGTCAAGTGACAGAGGTATTAAAGTTCTATTCTCCACCCAGTTCTCTGCCAAGAATACCAAGAACAAGCTCGGGGGTCCTGAGGAAGCGTTGTTTGAGTGCTCTCCAAGACTTTGGTTGGGAGGAACAACCCCCTTAAGCCATTGTCGTCCTGTGATTAACAGGTTCTATTTGTCTTTATGTTATTTGTTTACTGTCTTTAGTAAAATGTTATTTAGTTTCTAACTATAGGCATGCTAGTATTTTAGGGTTTATGAAGGAAAGAATAACTGTGTAATGTTAGGCTTGGTAAAATTACAGATTATGTTAGAAATAGAAATGAATAGGTAAAATGTGAAACAGATAGAGTTAGAATCCCCAAAACTGTATTTTTCCACACCTGATTCAGGTAGTACTCTAGTACAGCTGGGTGTTTAGGTGAATGCAATGATTCTTTACTTGAATGAGAACTATAACTAGATTTTACTTCATTTGCTTATGATTGCTACTATAAACAAGTATTAAATATTGTCTGTATTTATTTACTTCAGCTAAACTAAAAGATAGGTATGTAAAAGGATAGTAATAATATTATTATAGAAATAATTCTAGTATTAGTATTCTGATAAAACATAGAGATTATGTTTTAACAATTTAACATAAGTAAAGTAAGTAGGCTAACATCTAAAGACCAGGTAAAAAGAATTTGTAGAAACATTTTTATAGCATTGAATTCTAGACAATGTGTGTCTCTGTCTAAGACAGAAGGATTCTACTAAATCTATTTAAAAACACATAAGTCTCTACAGTAATATACCACTTAAAATATGAAAGTTAAATATTTCCTTTTTACTAGTATGCAGCATGAAAACCCTAATTATTTCTTAACTGAGAATTAAAACAAACTATAAAAATCATTAAGGAAATTATTAAATAAACAGAGCTAGTATCGAACTATTATCTGTAAGTAATGTGATTATCTAATAGCTATTATCAAACAAAGCTAGGTACAAATAAGGCTATTAATGAACTATAGGGTTTATATAATAATTAACCCTTTAAACGCCAAAACCAGAATAAAAATATCACCCTTAAAAACACAGTAATCTTCCCATAAAATATGCATGGAAAATCATTATAATATAGGGTAATAATGAAATTATTACATATACAAATTATTGATAAAAATAATCCAATATTAATTAAACCATTTGCATATACAAAATCCTTTATTGAGGAGTGGCCTATATCCTTTAGAGTCACAGGGTCGAAGCTCAGGCCGGATATTAAAACCAAAATGCACAAAATCTTTTATATTAAAGAGTAACAAAATACTTTACTGACAGGAGAACTAAATCCAGTTCACATTACAACCCAACTGTTTCACAGTCTTCCTTTACTAAAATTTACTGTAAAAACTGAAGTAACACTAGACAGAGGTTGACAAGCCTCTCTGAGTTCAGAGATGAGCTCTTTTTAAAATAAAAATGAAAGCATTTACATTGCTTAGGCCGTAAGGCTAAAAATATCTTATAAAAACCATTTTACATCACGGCTTCAAGAGCCTGCTTTACCCTGCACGAAGTACCCATAAGGGTTTCTAAATAAAAACATTGACATACAATAAACAAGCTTAAAACCTTAAATAATAGAGAACTGAGGCCGTACATTCACCCACATGAACCACTTCCAAATACTATAACCTCATGCAGGAAGAACCCTCGATGGGACTAGGGCTTACCAATTGGAAGCCCATGAAAAGACTAAACTATGAGCTCGTTTTCCACCCGCAGTATTAGAGCATGTAGCAGGAACCTAGAAGTTCCAAACCAAAACTTTATTAAATACTAGTTTGCATAAAATGCTTAAAAACCCCCATAAGGATAATCAAATGAAAAAGAAAAACAAAGATAGGGAAGTTTTACCTGTTAACCAGAGTCAAAACTAAGAAGAGATGGCCACACCAGGTCACGATGGCACCGAACCGAAAGGCAAGAAACCTTGAAGTCACCCCTGCAAAGGAGAAGGAAAGAAAACTGACTCAAGTTTACAATGCAGAATCTTTGTGTGAGCAGCGTAGGAGTAAGACAAGTATAGACTTCAGTGACAATGAGAAACCAACAACCACACTTGTGATGTATTCTTTGACACACAGAAGAACCCAAACCATAAACGACGTTACCCAGTATTCACAATATAGCATTTGCAAGAGAAATTCCCAACGATAAAGGTGGTTACAGGCCTCTCATGGCCATGAGCTCATAGCTCGGCCAACAAGGAGGAGAACCCTCAATCTGAAAGTGCAAAGGAGTACGGTTTGCAACGTTATAATTCAACCAATGAATGGGTGAAATCCTATCCACGTGCCCTTCCAAAAATCTCAACCAGTTTGGGTCGAAACCTTAAGTTAGCGCTGCACAAAACATTTTAAATATATCATTGCATATAACCATTTGTCCTATGATTTCTAATGATAAGAAAGATGCCAACGAATTATATTATTCCATGGGAATCAACATAGTATAGGTTTAAAGCTATATAAGTTTTGCTTGTCATGATTTCTAGTTCATCTTAGTAGTTTTTTGATAGGTACTACTACCTTAAGTTATAAGTTAACACATTTGTTATAACCTGAAATACTATGGTATTATAGTTATAATTTGAATACTATGCACACAACTTGGATACTATTTTATCCAAGAAGATAGTCATGCTTGTAAACAAGTTGAATAAGTATGGTGTAGTTTAGAATTGGTAAAAGGAAGTATGGAATGGTTATAACATAGCTTATGACTATAGTGAAAAGGAAAAGCCTTAAACTTCTCAAAACAAAATATTGATGCTGTTAAATGAGGGAGTCTTCAAGAAACTGAAGACTAACATTATTGGAGAATTTCTCATTTAGAGTCGATTAACTCATTGTTAATTTTATAATTGTAAACATAGGAACATGTTCATGCTTTAAGAGAAGGACACCTTGAGTATTGAAGTGAGAATAGCTGCAAGATCACTAAGCAATTGAAGTAAAATTAAACCAAAACCATGAGCTCTATGCTCTCTTTGGGAATATATGAATAAACAATACTGTAAACACAAGAAAACTAACCATGTACTATATACTTTTGAAAGATAATCATCATACGACTGAAGGAACTTTGGTAAGTACTTGCTCTTGCATATTAAACCATTGTTTATGTTTTTGATGGAAATTCAATATGGTGTTCGTTATAAATACATTCATATATTCATAACAATGAAAGATAATTGAAGACAAGCAGCTTATTTAACCTTTTCTTATACTAGCATCTTAACATGCTAGGAAAGTAATTTTCTTGACGTAATTTAAAATAAACACCTATAGGATATTACGCTTACCTGATAAACCTGTAAGAATCAGTAGTTTGTTTGAGTTAGCAGAACACTAAGTAAGCCCTGATCTCAAACAAGATTTCTTACCTACTTGACACAAGTAAATCATCGGTATATCTACCAGCAACTAAATGCAAGTCCTTTTTCTAACGCTGATGAAATTAAAGCTGTTAAGTCATTAATAGTACTAACACAGGTTTTTAAGATTACATCCTTAGTTTACAGATTATTTTAATGAAACAAACCCTTAACTTTTTTTAAACTGTTTCATTTTTCACTAACTGTTAGCAGTTACTTAGCTGCGACTTTAGACATTTTATGTCACTTTAAAAATTTTAAATTTTTACAAAATTTTGGGTTATTACATGTGGTATCAGAGCACAAGGTTCAAACAGTAGGCCTTAATGAAGCTCAACTTGCTTATATGGAATAGTAAATTTAAATAATTATGTTGATGTTGTTTTCTTTGAATGATACACAGAGAAATTTGTTTCTGAGTTCATGACATGTATGAAAAGATTGGAAGAATATGTAGATGAGGATTCTCCTTACACTGAACGAGATAATCTACAAAAAAAACCTATACAAGAATATATAACCAATAATTCTTCTGAACTACTACAAATAGTTAAAGAATTAAAATCAGAGATGGAATCAGTTAAGAATAAAATGAGAGGATTCTGAGAGCTCAAGAGGAGCTAAATCAGATCTTAATAAAAAGATTTCATACTGAGAGAAAGGGTAAAAGAGTTGATTCTGAAGATATAGGTTATCAGCATAATTATAAAAGGACTAAACAAGTTAAAAATGAAAGTAGCTCATCTTCCGAAGTATATGGTGATAAAAACAACTCTCATTATACTAGTGACAATAGTGAGGATAACCACCATACTAGGAAAAGAAAATATAAACCTTATGAAGAAATATCTGAGGAGTTCAAGAAGATGAAGCCACCAACATTTAATGGACAAACTGAAAAGGGGGAAGAAGCGGAATCTTGGCTTTTCGGGATGAAGAAGTACTTCCACATCTATAACTATTCTAATCAACTGAAGGCCAGGATGGCTATTTATAATCTTATGGGGAAAGCTGATATATGGTGGCAGGACTTCAAAAGAGTGAAAGGTATAAGAGAGAAAAACATAAATTGGATCTATTTTAAGCTATATTTCTCCTAATTTGGTAGAAAATTCTAAACTTCCAGTTGAAAATTTTGCAAGTTCTTGGTTAGTTCAGTTAGCTACTGGTGCAAAGAGAAAGGTAGTTATCTTTGTAAAGAATTTTGTAGTAACTATGGATTAGTTTTAAACTTTTGTTAATCTCAATGTACTACCTTTAGGTTCATATGATATATTGATTGGTATGGATTGGTTAGAGCAGCATAGGGTGGTTTTGAATTGCTTTGATAAAACCTTTACTTGCATAAAAAATGATGGAAAATTAATAAGTGTAAAGGAAATCCCTAGGAAAACAACCGTAAGGTAGATCTCTGCTTTGCAGCTTAAGAGAGCTGTTAGAAAAGGTTGTAAGGATTATGCAGTAACAGTAACCAATGAAGAAATACTAAACAACGTAGATAAATTAAAATTGGAGGATATACCAGTTCTAAAGGGATATTCAGATGTATTTCTGGAAGAAATTCTGGGACTGCCTCCGAAACAGGAATTAAATTTTACCATTAAGCTGGTACCTGGTGCAGTTCCCATCTCAAAAGCCCTTATCGGATGAATATACTCTAACTAAATGAACTTAAGTAACAATTAAAAGAGCTTAATGATAAGAATTACATTAGACCCAGTGTGTCTCCCTGAGGGGCACCTGCCATCTTTGTTAACAAAAAGGATGGAACTCTACGACTATGCATAGATTACTTCCAATTAAATAAGATGACTATCAAGAACAGATACCCATTACCTCGCATATATGATCTGTTTGATCAACTACAGGGAGCCACGGTGTTTTCAAAGATTAACTTACGATCTGGATATTACCAAGTCAGAATTAAAGATGAAGACATCTTTAAAACAACTTTTAGAACTCGATATGGACATTACGAGTTTGTCGTTATGCCTTTTTGGATTACTAACACTCCAGTTGTTTTTATGTGTCTAATGAATAATTTAATGCACAAATATCTGGATAAATTTGTGGTTGTATTTATCGATGACATATTAATTTATTCAAAATCTAAAGAAGAACATAAAGAACACTTAAAAATTGTCTTGCAAGAGTTACGAGAGCATCAACTTTTTGTGCAATTTAGTAAATGCGACTTCTTTAAAGATAAAATCCAGTACTTAGGTCATGTGGTGACTAAAGAATGAATTTCAGTGGATCCCAAAAATATAAAAGCAATCAAATATTGGCCAGTCCCAAAAGACGTAACTGATGTCCGATCATTCATGGGGATTACCGGTTACTACCGGAGGTTCATCAAAGGGTTTTCGAGAATTGCAAATCTGATAACCTCTTTGCAAAAAAAGGGGAAGAAATTTGTTTGGAATCAGAAGTGTGAAGACATTTTTAAAAAGTTAAAAACCTTATTAACCAGCATACCAATTTTAAGAATTGCTGACCCTAATAAAGATTTTATAGTATGTACTAACAGATGCAATGACGGTTTAAGTGGAATATTGACTCAAGAAGGATATGTCATTGCTTATGATTCTAGGAAATTGAAGATTTATGAAAAAAATTATGTGACCTATGACTTATAATTAGTTGTTTTCATACATGCATTAAAGATGTGGCGTCATCATTTAATTGGAAATAATTCTATCTTAATGACAGATAATAAAGGATTGAAATATCTGTTAGATCAACCTAACTTGAATGCTAGGAAAGCTAGGTGGCTAGCTTTTCTAAGTGAATACGATTTTGAAATTCAACACATTAAAGGAAATGAAAATAAATTTGTTGATGCATTAAGTAGAAATGCAAAGCTGAATTTTACAGCAGCTATCAACACTTATACAACAGTTTTGGAAGAACAGCTTAAAGCGGGAATAGAACAAGATGAAAATTGCCTAAAGTTACAAGCAAAAGCAAAAGAAAATCTAATAGAAAGTCTAAGTACATGGTATAGCTTGAATGAAAAAGGATTATTGATGTATAAAGATAGACTATATGTACCTAATGTACCTAAGATTAAGTTATTAATTTTAGATGAAATTCATAAAACTCCTTTTCATGGCATCCAGGTCATCCGAAAACTATAACCATGCTAAGAAAAGATTATTTCTGGCCAAACATGAAGACTGAACTAGCAGAATATATTGCTAGATGCTTTGAATGTCAGCAAGTAAAAAATGAACATTAGCATACAGTTGGGCTACTTCAGCCTTTGTCTATCCCTAGCTGGAAATGGGACATAATTAGCCTTGATTTTGTTACTGGACTGCCCAAAAATTCAAAACTTAAATGACTCCATAATGGTAGTGGTTGACAAATTGAGTAAAGCAACCCATTTTATACCTATAAAAACTACTTATAAAGCTGCAAATATTGCTGATATTTTCTTAAAACAAATTTTTTGGTTGCATGGAATACCAAAGGTCACAATTTCAGACCAAGACCCTAAATTTATAGGTAATTTTTGGAGATCTTTGTTTAAAAGATTAAATACCATGTTAAATTTTAGTACCTCTTTCCATCCTCAAACTAATGGACATACTAAAAGAGTAAATTAGGTACTAGAAGATCTACTTAGAATGTATGTAAAGGAGAAGCCAGGTAATTGGCAAGATTATTTACACTTGGTAGAATTTTCTTACAATAATCATTATCAAGCTTCAGCTAGGTATAGTCCTTTCGAAATTCTGTATAGAAGAAAATGCAATACTCCCATCTCTTGGAGTAATATAGTGGACAGGTTAGTATTAGGACCTGAATTATTGAAAGAAATGGAATTAATTGTAAAACAGGTACAAAGTAATCTGAAAATTGTGCAAGATTGACAGAAAAGTCAAGCAGACCTTAAACAAACTCCAAAGGAGTTCCAGGTAGGAGAACATGTTTTCATTAAGGTGAGACCCAAAACGATTTCTCTGAGGTTGGGTAGCTGTGTCAAACTAGCATCTTGATATTGTGGTCCTTTTGAAATACTTTCCAGGATCAAACAGGCAGCCTATCAGTTAGCTTTACCACCAAATTTAAGAGTTCACAATGTTTTTCACATTTTTGTATTAAAAAAATATGTACATGATGCTACTCATGTTATTAATTGCAATGATGTTTAGGTGGAACCTGAAGGATATTTTTTGGTGGAACCAGAGTGTATCCTCGAATGGAGGGAGATCTCACTTCGAAACCGCACCATTGGTCAAGTAAAGGTGCAATGGAAGCACCTTAGTCTAAAGGAAGCCACCTGGGAATTGGAAACTCATATGCAGGATGCATATCCAATTCTATTTTAGGGGAACTATGAGGACGAGAAATAAATAACATTGAGGACAATGTTATAATTTAAGGGGGAGTGTATATCACATGCCCCAATTTGCAAAAACAATTTAATGTTATTTGAGGAACATTGTGTTATATTTTATGCTAAGTTTATAATTGATGACCCAGTGGGGTCAAGAATATTTAATGTAATTTAGAATATTTTATTTATAAATAAATAAATGATAAGACAACGGCTTAGGGAAGCTGTTAAAAGAGTGTTTACTGGTTAATTGGTGGAGGAGACTGGGTGGAGAGTAAACTGACAAGTGGCAGCATCCTCAAACCACTTCCAACTATTGCAGGTGGCAACTTCCCTATATTTGTGGTCATGATTCCCCAAGAAAGTGGAATCAGACCAAGTGGCTCATTAAATGAAAACTGACCTAGAAGACCTAGGCATCTCTATAAAACTTCCCATTGAAGACAGTTGAGGCTACTCATTCTAGAGGTGATCATTTAGGGTGAATGAATTTACTCAAGAGAAATTCAATGGAGGGGATTACTGAAGTGAGTTTGAGGGGTTAACGTTTGAGATTGAACTTGTTGCAGCTTCTAGGATGAAGTTCATACTGTTGTGAATAGATTTTAATTACTGAGGTAACTAGGCCAGTCAAGTTACATAGGTCTTAAATTTGTATTCTCCACCTAGTTCTCTACCAAGAAGACCAGGAACAAGGTCGGGGGTCCCAAGGAAGCGTTGTTTGAGTTCTCTCGAGGATTTTGGTTGGGAGGAAAAGCCTCCATAAGCTGTTGTCGGCTTGTCATTAACAAGTTCTATTTGTCTTTATGTTATTTGTTTACTGTCTTCAATAAAATGTTATTTAGTTTCTAACTATAGCCATGTTACTATTTTAGGGTTTATGAAGGAAAGAATAACCGTGTAATGTTAGACTTGGTAAAATTACAGATTATGTTAGAAATAGAAATGAATAGGTAAAATGTGAAACATATAGAATTAGAATTCCCAAAACTGTATTTTTCCACACCAGATTCAGGTAGTACTCTAGTACAGTTAGGTGTTTAGGTGAATGAGATGATTCTTTACTTGAATGATAACTGTAACTAGATTTTACTTCGTTTGCTTATGATTTCTATTGTAAAGAAGTATTAAATATTATATGTATTTATTTACTTCAGCTACACTAAGAGATAGGTATGTAAAAGAATAGTACACTAGTAGAAAATGAAAAATTAATGACTAAAAAAATGACTAAAATCAGGCTATAAATGACTATTTTTGAGTCGGTGACTAATAGTAGCAAATTACCACTATCTTATAGCTAGTCGTATTTCACTAGTCATTAAAAGCTTGACTTAGTAGTCACTGATTTAGTCACTGATTTAGTCATTGATTTGGTCATTGATAGACAATGCTTTAGTCATTGATAGTCAATGATTTAGTCATTGTTTTAGTCATTGATAGTTAATGATTTAGTCATTGATTTAATCACAGATTTAGTCATTGATTTAGTCACTGAGTTAATCATTGATTTAGTCGCTGATTTAGTCACTGATTGCAACCATTAATGACCAAATATACGACTAAATAAACTACTAGATGTTAACATATTAATGACTAAGCTAAATACGACTAAGATACGAGAAATTAACTACTAATAGTCGTATATATGTGAATTTAGTCGTTTTTGTAGTCACAAATTTATGATAGGGCACGGAGGAATCGAACCACCAACCTCCTGCCTATAATTAGGCAGGTGCTCTACCATTGAGCTAGAACCCTTTAAAAAGTTGTTTTGACAATGATGATATTCAGGGGCCAAAGGTTTATGTCTCTAGACTTGTACCATTGAGCTAGCACTCTTTAAGAAGTTGTCGCAGGAGGGATTCTTCCCATAGCACCCATGTCTTAACATTGCCCTTGCAAGAAAATAATGTTTTCCCCTTGCAAGTTCTGCTATAAAATAAGGGGGTGCCACGCTACCAAAGAAAATGGGCATTTGTTGATATATTCTTGAAATGAAAGCCTGACCTTCATTCCTTCGTATACAATGTACATAAATGGATTTCTTGCAGAAAGTGTGCTAGTTGACCCAGTGCATTACAAATACAGGAATAAATAGTAGCAAATTCAGGATTATCAGCAAGGGATGGCAAAAGACCCAGATATAATATATGCGCTACCAATCCAATATCTATATCACCCAGATTATTCCTATCATCAAATTCATCATTAACATTATTTGCTTGTTCCTTCATGTCAAATATGTTAGTCTGCTTTACTTTATCCTCAAGTATCTTTAATGTTTCAAGACAAAGGGAATCATATGGAAATGGCAAGGGACTTTTTAACACCACAACAGGCTGTATTTTAGCTAAAATTGAAATTTAATTCCATGCCTCATCCTCAATAATCAACACTGTACTTTTTTTTGAAGATGTTTCATCTAGCAAGTTCACTTCCAATTGGCACTGTTCAATGAGCTGCTCAATAATTATCACCCAACAAATATGAAATGTACAAACAGAGGTAACTCTATTGGGTTCCTCACCTGTCACTTCTTTTGGCTCATGAAATGCTTCCCATCCATCATCCCACTTAGCTTCCTTTTTCCAATCATCATTAGATTCGGTTGCCTCTTGTGTCTTTTTATTTTCGGTTCCTCAATTCTCAGTCTTGAGCAATTCTTCCCACTCTTTCAGAAGAGATTCTAATGCCAATAAGTGTGGTTTAGATACAGCATGAGCAGCTAATGCAGAAAACAATGATACTGCTGAGTCAACTGTCACCAAGTCCTCTCTATTTACTTCTACATATTGCCAGAGATCAGATATCAACTCTGTTGACTTGAGGGTAACCAAAGCAGTTTTAACTTTTGAACCCATGAACATTTGATTGTTCTCTTTCCTAGAATGATTATCCATATCCAAATAATTGAAAGCATCCCATCTATCCCAGGGTAATAAAGAATTGTCTTGTATACCAAAAGCTTGTATACACCCTCTTCCCACAATACATTGTAGAAGTTCCAAGGCATAAACTTAAACTTGATTAGCTAGATGCATATCTTCAGCAAATGTACTCAACACCTTGACCAAACTGCATGTCTTACCCTTTGCAAGATAATAAAATCTGGTTTTGTTGGCTCAAAGGCATTGCCTTTTTCATCCCCATAAGAGATACAAACAAGTGATCACAACAGATTACATAAATGTCTGGTTCTAATCTTGTTGATTTCAATTGCTGAATCTTTGAAAACCTGGGAATGTATTTTCCTTAGAACAGTATCGATGCAAGTTACATATGCCTTGTGAATATCTTGAAAGGCATCAGCATCTTTAATTCTAATAGCTCTAAGTTTTTCCTTGCATTTATCTGTTGCTTCCTTATGAACCTTATGATCATCAGATTTTACCCTGCTATCTGAGTTAATGTTTTCTTTCCTGAAAGCAAATCTGAAAAACATCTCTAAAGGAACATCCTGCAGTAATCATTGTTGTTGGGCAATTCAAGAGAATTTCTAAGCCAAGTCAATTTTTCTGTATCACCAACATTTAAGTTTCCTGTGCTTAACTTGTTTTTTAACCATGACTGAAATTTAGTCATTTGAACTTCTATGTAGGACTGAAATAAAAAACACAGATTTGAAAGAATACTTACAGTAGACGAATTGTCAAGTTTATCCGATAATTGCATTTCAGTCTGAACTTGAATAGACTCTAAAGCTCTGTCGCCTCTAATTTGACCTGACGAAAAAGAGTTCCTTGGTCTCAAAAAAAGTTCAAATATTGCCATCACCAGAAACATTGAAATAAGGATGGAAGTGGCGACAAAACCAAATGATATAGCATTGACAGAGGTATCAAATTGCTTCCAATGAGCCTCTGTATCAACACCCTGTGGCACTTGATCAGTGGAAGAATAATTCCATGCATTACGAGTCCCTATAGGCTTAGGGATTTTGGAACTATAATCATTCATGGTGTATAATGGTTTCTCCCCTCTAGTAATCTCTTGCTGTCCAATGGAAATGAAAACAACAAATCTTAAGGCTGAAGAAATAAGTTACAGAGGTTGGGCGGAACAGGAATAGTCAGTAGGAGGCTAGATAGGATGGTCATCTGAGCCAGAAACCTCTCTGTCCTCTTGTTTTTTAATGTATGTGATCTGCCAATTGCCAGAGATCACTGAACTGGAATTCATTAAACTCGCACAGACTTTCCCAAGATTCACACCAATAGATAAATATGGATACTTTCTAGCTACTTCTGCAAAAATATCTGCAATGCACCTCACTAATGTTAGATTGAGGCATAATTGGGAAATCATAAGAAAAACTCTAGATGCATGAAATGAAGAGACATGATGTCTGGAATCAGTCTAGACTCTTTAACTCCCTTCAAACCAAACAGGTACACAAGTTGACCAAGATTTGATATTGAAATCACAATTTATAATACAAACAATTTTCAAAAACCTACTTTTGCAAAATTTGGCAAGACATTAGGTTACAGAGCTATAGTTTGGAATATAATGGCAAGACCCTTGAAATCCTTGCAGATGCATAATTTCACAAGGCACTGGCTTCAGAATGTGTGAACACAAAACCAAAATCCTTTGAGATGCTCACAGATGCAAAATTTCAGGAAGCAATGGCTTCTTAACCAACAATTTGGAAGAAGAATGGAAGCCTTCCCAACCCTTGGGGCCCACAGACACCTAGACATAGCATTAGCATCAATGGCAGAAATATAGAACATGTAGTAGGCCCTTGCATACTCAATTAACTGAGACAGTACCTATTCAACTACCCAAACTAGTACTGTAGATGCATAAAGTAACTATGTACAAATTGAGGACTGCCTCAACCCTTTGATGCACACACACAGTGCTGGTTGTGAAATTGAAAATGTAAAAAAAGTATTAAGCCCTTAAATATTCAAACAACAAAAGTAGTGCCTATCATAATCACAATGTAACCATCCTGACATTACCGATGCATAAACTAAGTCCTAACCAAGCAATCACCGTATCATGATGTATGATCCTGAATCTGGACAATGTTAAAACCCTTGTATATGTACAAAGTACTTTGGTTGAATCCATCCATCAGAAAAAGATTCATGTATGCTTAATGGCATGAACAAAAAGATGCATAAATGCCAATGCCATGAACAAGAATCTAAAGCCAAAACTCCCCACACACTTAACTTCTGCTTAGATTGACATACCATTATTAAAAAATCACAAAGCTAGAATTCTTCTCTCATATATATATATATATATATATATATATATAACAGAAATCTAGAATGCTTCAATTTCATCAAACACTTATAGATTGCACTGGTTGACATTTACCCACAAAAAGGAACACAGTGGAAAACCTTCATTCAATGCAGCATGGTCATTTACACCAGACTGGGCACACATGCCCCTTAAAACTAGTGACAGAAAACAATGCATACCAGCACTGTCAGAAAGATAAAAGGGTATATACAATTAGTATATTACCTGGAAAATAAATGATGGCACCCACATTATGATTATAATGGTCTGTGCAGACTGTGGCAAGTGCCCTTAGTCTAAGTTCCCTGAGCTGCTCACTTATTGTTTTCCCTGTACTCTCGTCCCCATAACAAGCTGACCCTCCTCCTCTGCTACCTAGTAATTGATGAGGAGGGTATATTGCGCGTGCATACAATGCCCGAGGTGTCTATTTTAATAGGGAGGCTAGAAGACAAAAGAAGGTTAGGAGGAGAGGGGGAATAAACCAGGAATTGATTTATTATGTAAAGCTCGCATTGATAATAGTATTCCAAGGTGTCTCCCATGGCCCGACCATGGCAAAAAATAGAGCATCACATGCACATAGCACATGCATTTGGCACATCCACTTGTACTCGTGTCGTGGACCTTACCCTGCTCACAATTCCTGCGTCCACCATACAACTGTTATAACAATCAATTTCAGCTAATGAAAAATTATCCTGGACTATAGCCTGAGTTAAAGTTATGTAGACTGTAAGTACACACACACACACACAATTTGTATCTATATGAGCCTGCTCTGATTCTAGTTGCATTCTGCAGCAAAAATTTGGTATGACATATTTCTCCACTGAACACGTATTCATGAAGAAACATGCCAAAAATATGCAAGTATTTATAACTAGAAGCAAAACAAACAAAATATAGGAATGCTCCCATAACTTTGACTACTTACATCATTGATTACACCATAAATAAGTTTCTAGTTTAAAGAAGCATCATAAACTAATGATGAAAAAAAATTGCTCAATAGTGGGCTGTCTGGCACAAGCTTATAAGCTCATTCTGTAATCAACTAAGCTCTGTCATAAGTTCTTATGAATTCTTTTCTTTTGAACCGGCGAAGTTGATGGCTCAAATGTAACTCCATGTTTGTTGGGTTGTTTGTTAGGCACCCATGTTTTCACCATGGCTTCAGAGATATCAATAAGATGAGGTGATAAGTTTTATGATGCCAATATCTACCTTGACTATTAAAAGTTTGACCTCCCTGCCTTTACATATAAATGCACGCTTGGCACTGTCTCTTCTGTTTATGATACAGGAACAGGAATTGATCCTTTCTTCCATGATTCTACAAAGGGAGTGATTTTATCCAATCAATTATCTTAGGAGGTACTTATAACTGTACCCTAGCAGATGTTACAACAATTTTCCAAGAGACCTGGATATTAGCAATTATGCACCAAAGTAGCATGCTGCATCAATAGCTAAACCAAGCATTTTCTTTTGCAGACAACCTTGGCTTTCATTGTTTAAGGAGAGCAAATATAGTATATCTGAGAGAAGAAAGAAGAAAAAAGAGGCAATGATGATAGAAAATGAGATTAAGAAAGTGTATCTGTGTTTAGGTAGTCAGCAGAACCTATACTTGACTGCTCTTAACTGTGGAGACTAATTGGATAGTCTCCTCCTCATTAGTATTGGCAGCTTCTAATGGATGAATCCGTTCTGAAGGAAGAAGGGTGGATGACTTGTCGCTTTTGGGCACTAGAAATAACATTACCAATGGTGAAACCCTCATAATGTTCCTGATCAGAATTGCCAACCAGAGGTTTCTAAAGTCTGTATGAGTTACATTAAGAAGATGAAGCAGCAGACCCCCACCCCAAGAAGATGAGAGAACCCCAATGTTTTCAATGGACATGATCAAAGCGAAAAATGTGCCTTCTATGCCAGAAGGACAAATCTTTGCACTAAGTACAAGCATGGGCATCCATTTGATCTTGTTGATAACGTGCATAGAGCTCTCATCCAATATAGCAAACAAGTAGTCAGGGATGCCCAGTTTTACATTTAAACGTAACACCATAATCAAGTCTAGCATTCCTGAGATGCCATAAAGCAACTGAGCCCAAAAGAGCAAGCTGCGGAACGAATAATCCTTCAAGATTTTCTGATAAACTAGAACCCCAAGAAGTGATCCAATTGCAGCAATAGCCAATATTATACCCATAAATTCCTACATATCAAATGGAAAATGGAAAAAGGAAATTGAAGAAAGAACAAATTGAAACAGAGCTTGCCATTGTGCAATCCCTAGGAAAGCCTATTTATTCTCCTATAGAGTATGTGATTTAGGAATGACAACCCTGCAGAAAATTTTGTTAACATTAGTCAAAGTAATTCCTTACCAGAGAAAATGCTGGGCCTGCTGTGCGATCTGTATACCAGTAAAATTTCCCTTCATAAATATTTAGGCTTACAGCTAATGATATGTACATGTAAAGAGATGGTCTCCATATTTCAGGATACTTCAAGGCTATCCACATGCTTCTAGTTGCTTCCCATGAGCTCTGGAAGACCTGTATCGATCATGATAGAAAAGTAAAAAATTCAGTATGTGACTGTCTAGTTTAGGAAAAACAAATCAGTATGTATACTTGCAAATAGGTTCTTAAACAAAATCTTTAAGTGATCGTTTACTTGACTGCTCTTGAGGATTTCTTGAAGGGAGTTCAAAATTGGAGTATCTCTTCCACACTTGGCATGCTTTCTTTGGCTTAACGTTCACTCTTGGAGGTGATCTATGCACATTTCGAGGTCATTTGGTCTATGAGGAGACCTACGGTGTGATCTAGGATTCCTTCATCACTCATTGGACCACTTTTCTTTGGGAGCAATACTTTTGAAACTATGTTTGGGAGTAGTGCAAAGAGGAACACATGCTAGTTTGAGTTGTAACAA
>LPNX011223459.1:1092256-1111427 GCA_001517045.1 Pseudotsuga menziesii
TAATTTCTTGAATTCCAATTCCATTTACTCTTCTTAGATGTGTCTTCAAGCATCTTCTTAGATTCAGACAAATTACTTGTAAATCTAGTCCTCTTAGCCTAAGTATTCAACACAGTAGGTCTACGTCAGAATTAAACTCCCTATACAGGTGCCTGAAGGATAAAGAAAGAAAACAATTCTTTAGGAGCCTAATCCTTTTCAACCAAGAATCATATATAACTCAGTGACTACAACTTGGTGAGACCTCTGGCCCAATCAATTATCATGACCTTTGATTCGCCAAAAATAGAAAGCTAGAGAATTATTTTATTTTTGCGAACCATAAAAGCCCCCATAAGGCTAAAAGTTCATGCAATTGCTTTGTTGGATCTCTGAAGATTGAGGTGCATGGCACTAATATTATTACTAATAGAAGGTAGACAACTTATAAAAATTACACTTTATTGTCAAATTTGCAATTTTCCATGACACAATTAAAAATGACTAACATAAATGACTAATTCATATTCTTCTAGCTAGTCATTTTTTATGTCGTGACTAAATTAGTAATTTATTTTAGTCATTTTTAACTCAGTCACTTATTATCTAGTCATATTTGTTAACTGGTGACTAAATTAGTCGTTAGTTTTAGTCGTTTATAGTTGAGTCTATCAAAATTGCTCATATTTAGTAGTAAATCACTTGGAAAACCTGTGGTGACTAGAATTTTTAGTCACCTAGTAGCTAATTCCTCATTTTGTACTAGTGGTAATAATATTATTATAGAAATAATTATAGTATTAGTATTCTGATAAAATATAGAGATTATGGTTTAAAAATTTAACATAAGTAAAGTAAGTAGGATAACATCTAAACACCAGGTAAAAATAATTTGTAGAAACATTTTTATAACATTGAATTCTAAACACTGTGTGTCTCTATCTAAGATAGAAGGATTCTACTAAATCTATTTAAAACCACAGAAGTCTCTACAGTAATATAACACTTAAAATCTAAAATTTAAATATTTCCTTTTTACTAGTATGCAGCATGAAAACCCTAATTATTTCTTAACCGAGAATTACAACAAACTGTAAAAATCATTAAGGAAATTATTAAATAAACAGAGCTAGTATCGAACTATTATCTGTAAGTAATGCTATTATCTAGTAGCTATTATCAAATAGAGCTAAGTACAAATAGGGCTATTAATGAACTGTAGGGTTTATATAATAATTAACCCTTTAAAAGCCAAAACCAGAATAAAAATATCACCCTAAAAAACATAGTAATCTTCCCATAAGCTGTGCATGCACTAGTACAAAATGAGGAATTAGCTACTACGTGACTAAAAATTTTAGTCACCATAAGTTTTTCAAGTGATTTACTACTAAATATGAGCAATTTTGATTGACCGAACTATAAACGACTAAAATTAAAGACTAATTTAGTCACCAGTTCACAAATATGACTAGATAATAAGTGACAGAGTTAAAAGTGACTAACATAAACAACCAAATTAGTCATAGAATAAAAAATGATTAGCTAGAAGGATATGAATTATCCATTTCTAGTAGCCATTTTTTATTGCCACTCCAACAATGAAAAATTACAATTTTGGCGATGAAGTGTTACAATTTACTTAATTTTGACACTACGGATAGATTCTCTCTAGGTCCATTTATGGTGTTAAAATTTAGTAAATTGTAACATTGTAGATGGATTTGTGTGGGTATTTGATGAATTAATCCTAATTAACATAACCCATAAGTTAATTTGTGCAAGATAAGTACAAGAAGATGCTAACCATATTGCTATGTTCAATATCCTTGGCCATTTTGTATACCTTATAATATTACTAAAGTGGTATCCAGGGATGATTTTATGAAACCATACTTATTTAAAAGTGTATAAATGTTGGTGAATCTTACCAATTCTTAAAATGCCAACTATAAAATGTTTGGCGATATTTTTCAAAAAATATTTTAATTTCCAAGGATTTTATATCGTTTATATAATAATTTTAGCGATTTTTAGGATGAAAAATTTTTACCCCATCGAAATTGGGAAAAATGGCGAATATTTTTTGGAGAAAAACATGGAAAAATAGCCCATTGGGTTAAATGTTGCCCCTAAAATTATCCCTAGTGGGATCTACACCACCCAAGTTAGGCCTAGTACTACAAAATAATGCTTACTTCAGGGAGGCTATGGATATGTTTGATAACATATGAATACCTTTTATATAGTGTTTAGCAGCATCCTGTACCACTCTTGCCTCCAGGAACAGCCTTAGCACCAACTCTCTGGCCTCACTTTCATTTACGTTGGGCCTGTCCATCGGAGGCACAAGGTGGGGTATTTGAGACAGAGTGTTGTCTTAGGGAACAACATTTTATGAGTCCACTACGATTGTGCAAAGTAACGAGGTTTTCTAGAGGTTGATTTTTAATCATATTCACAAATGCTCCCCTCATGACTAGAAATATACCAAGAATCTCACTATCGCTTAGTGCTTGAGGGTGGGGAAAAATAAATTTCCACTGTGTTACAAAATACATTTCATGGCAAGGAAATTTTTGAAACGACAATAGAAAACTTATGTAGCAGAAATCTATACTTGGTGCAAGAAATATAGGAAGGCTAAACGTGTGATTTATGAAAAACATCAGTACTACAAGGCTTTCACTTGTTTCTTTCCTTAACTAACTCTGTTTCGCAAAATTCATGTGCAGCTAAAAAATAGACGAAAATGACATCCATTACAGGTTCAAGTCTCATTCAACTATTTGTGGTTTACCATGTTTTGATGGGCTCATTATTATGTTCATCCAATTTTTCAAATGCCATGTATTTTTTTCCACATCACATTCCTTTTTTAATAGTCAACATGTACAACAATTACAAAACATAAATAGTTTATAAAGCAATATCTACATAAACAAAACTTTAACAATAAAAAATAAAATTGGTTTGGAATATGAATTCTTAGATTGATATTATAACATCTTCCCTCAATTTGAAACTAATATTATTCACAATTTCAATTATACCTTATGTCATATTTAACTTAAAGATATGGTTGTTATTATCATTACTGAAGTTATCTTACTATCATTTTCTAATTGTAGATTGGAAAACAATTTCCTATAAATTATTTTATCTAACAAAAATCTTTAATTTAATATATATATATATATATATTATTCTTAAATTTTCAAGTTTTAAAATGTTAACCATTTTAATTTTGGTCTATTTATATGATCTTGCATCTTACTCTCATTTTAATTTTCATCTTAGTTTTAAAATGTTCACCATTTTAATTTTGGTCTATTTATACGATCTTGCATCTTACTCACATTTTACTTTTCATCATACTAACAAAAGTGTTCACCATTTTAATTTTCGGTCTATTTATACTTTTTTGGATCTTACTCTCACAAAAATGTTCACTATTTTAATTTCCATTTCCAAAGTGTTTTTGTCTATTAATCCTATATTCCATCTTATTTTCAAGAAATTTTTCACAATTTTAATTTTTATTCCGAGGTAATGTTGGCCAAAATCGTTTTAGGAAATGGGAATTCCACTCAAAATAACCCTAATGAGAGTACTCGAGAGAAAACAATGCCCAATCAGAGTAGTCAGGAAAAAACAATGCCCACTATAGAGAAACTGGTCCTAGAGCTTATGATTCCTAAGCACAGGGAGAATTCTCTCCTTGACCCCTCGACCTATCCAAGGTGCTTCACATTCTCTATCTTTTTTTTTTTTGAGATTTTAAATAAATATTTTTCATTAAAAACCATCAGTGGCTTCTTCCTTCTGAACCCTATATAAAGTATTTACATTGTGAAATTATGGTTGTAAGATCGATTTCTTTTAGCAATTGGAGTTTCTTTTGTTTTCGGTTCCTTCTCTGTATCAGGAATAATATTTTTGGGAAGGGTTAGAAAATTGATTGTCTTGGGAATTTTTTTTAAGCTTTTAGGAATGCTAGGGAGCCTCTTCTCTTGAGGTTTTAGTAAATTCATTGCTTAATTCATGGCTTTGGATGTCCTTCCATCGTTTCCTTTTGCATATTATGTTTCCTTGTAGGATCGATTATAACTTGTTTTGAGATATTACACTGAGGTTCTATTTCATTTTTGTTAAACCTTACTGGTGTATCTTGCTACCCTTCCCATGGCTCTGTGTTGGCCTACATTTATTTTTGGGTTACCTTTGTTAATGGGAAGTAAGTCTTGGAAGCACCAGTTTTCTGATTCCAATCTCCAGAATCTAGATGACCCCTTTAATAAATGTGGCACTTCTCTTGTATCCAAAGGCAACAGATGAATTTCTGGAAGGGGAATGCAACATGCCAAGGTCAAACAACACAACCATTATCACGACCTTGTAAAAGAATTGTCTCATCATTGAATATGCTTGCAGAATGCCATAAGCCTAGAGTATCTGAACAACCAGAGAATGGAATGGTAAAACTTAAGTTACAATTGTTTCTCATGGATGAATTTACAAGAAAGGCATTAGAGAAGGTAATTCCATGCTTTAGGTTAATTTATGTTAGTTTAAAATTTCATGCGCAAATTTGTAAATGTGTTTGGACTTTTTTGAGCCTTCTATTTATGCTATATACCAATGCAGGATGGTCATAATCCACACTTGGAGATCACTTTGAAAGCTCGTAAAATGATTTCATCAGTTCTTCAACACCTTATGCAGAAGTGGGGGTACTCAACTGCTACTTCAGGTGGATTGATGTTGTTTCTGTATAGTTATCAATGGAAATATCTTCCTAACTATCGAAGTTGTATGCTGAAAGAAATTTCTGCTAGTGTTGGAGATGTTCATGCTGTTGTAGGAAGTCCAACTATCTTCCGTCTCAGGTAATTAATTAGGTTATCTTGTACTCTAATGATCAATCTAGAAATGTATTTATTTTTTGATGCCTTCACAACTCTCTAGCATTAGAAATATCTAACATTTGAATCTTCCATATCTGGTTGTTAAACCTTGATCAATGATAAAATATGGGAAATGTAAGAAGCATTGGGCATGTATCTGAACCCCAATTTCATCAACTCAAGTCAAAATCTTCTCTGCGTGTGACCTTGTTTTATGTAGGTGCTTATGTTTCTAGAAATAAGTCAACTTTTGTTGAACCACATGGTTAGGAATTATTCCCAAGTGGTTCCAAATCTACATGGACAGACTAGAACATAAGGGTTAATAAATTTGTATATATAGAATATAACTTTCTATATAAATTATGGCTGGATTTTCATATATGTGCTTCCAATCTCCATAAGTAATTAAGCATGGACAAGATAAGGTAGTAATGGATAACATTTGACACTTCTGATTGCATTGAAATTTTGTTTGTATCTCTAATTCATGAAATCTATCATGCCACAGATTCGAGAAGTCAGACCAGAAGTGAGCTTAGTAGTCCGCATGGTAGCTTCTGTTGTAAACTATGATTATATTGTGGATTGGGAATTTCAAACTGATGGTCTTATCCGAACTAAGGCAGAAAACTTTGAAGCCTTTCCTCGAAGAAGCAACTCAGGGAGTTGTTTTTATTCAAAGTTAGGTTAGAATTTAAAAGGCATAGCATTAGACCATTTTATTTTGCACATAGGTTGGAATTAGTGGAATTTTAATGGTCAAAGGTACAAACTATGAAAATGTTGACTAGAACAGCTCCATGGATGAACTTCATGGAACTTTACTCGCTGAGAATAGAATTGGTGTCATCCATGACCATTATATGACTTTCTATATGGACACGGATATTGATGATATAGGTAACTCCTTTGTTCAGGCCAAGTTGGCCAAGAAAACAGTGAAGAATGAGCCAACTCCATTAAAACGTTTTTGGAAAGAAGAGAAACACATAGCCCAAATAGAGAAGGATGCCCAAATTAAGTTGAGCGTCTATCATCCATATGAGTTTCATGTGATCAATCCATCAAAGAAGGAAAATATTGCAAATCCAGTGGGATATAAACTTATTCATGGGGATTCTACTACAAGCTTTCTTGATCATGACGATCCTCCCTAGCTTTGAGGGGCCTTCAGTAACAACCAAGTTTGGATTTGGATGACTTAAATTTTTGTCCCTTTGTGGCACATAACAGTGGAGTGAAATTTGCTCCTAAAATTGCTTAATACCCTTTTTATGTGTTGTTCCTATTTAAATCCATTCCAAAATCAACCCATTCACATTACACTGGTCACAAATTCTGGATGCATAGAGATAAGGACACTATCCAGAATATCTAAAACATGGAAGTGTGCATAGTGGAGTGGTCAACTCTTTTTTTGTTTTTTGTTTTGAAAATCGAAACTAAAATTATAGGGGCTCATGTAATTCTTCGTATTTCATTGTCGACAACATTGTGACAAATAATTTGTGTTCATCAAATATGGGTCAATCCATATAACAGGAGTGAGGAGTGGGCAAGTGGGAAATACGTTTACCAAAGCAAAGGTGATGATACTCTGGTTGTCTGGTCTAACTGGTGAGTGGTCTTATGCAATGCTATGAAAGGTTATCTATATCAGTTTATTCACATAAGTTACAATTGTTTCCCATGGATGAATTTACACTGAAGGAATTAGAGAAGGTAATCCCATGCTTAAGGTTAATTTATGTTAGTTTAACATTTCATGCACAAATTTGTAACTATGTTTGGCCTTTGTGATCCTTTTATTTATGCTATATACCAATGCAGGATGGCCATAATCCACACTTGGAGCTTACTTTGAAAGCTCGTAAAATTATTTCATTAGTTCTTCAACACCTTATGTATAAGTGGGGGCACTCAACTGTTGCTTTAGGTGAATTGATGTTGTTTCCGTACAGTGCTCAATGGAAAGAGGTTCCTAGATGTCAAAGTTAGATGGTTTCTTCTACTAGTGCTGGATATGTTCATGTTGCTATAGGAAGTCTGACCATCTTCTGTCTGAGGTAACTAATTAAGTTATGTTATACTCCAATGATCAATCTAGCAATGTATTTATTTTTTTGATGCCTTCACAACTTTATAGCATTAGCAATATCTAACATTTGAATCTTCCATATGTGGTTGTTAAACATTGTGAAATACTAAAAGGCGGGAAATGTAAGAAGCATTGGGCATGTATCTGAACCCCAATTTCATCAACTCAAGTCAAAATATTCTCTGCATGTGACCTTGTTTTGTGTAGGTGCTTCTTTTTCCAGAAATAAGTCAACTTTTGTTGAACCATGTGGTTAGGAATTATTCCCAAGTGGTTCCAAATCTGCATGGATAGACTAGAACATAAGGGGTAGTAAATCTATATATATAGACTATAAATTTCTATATACATTATGTATGGTTGTTCATATATGTGCTTCCAATCTCTGTAAGGAATTAAGCATGGACAAGATAAGGTAGAAATGGAAAACATTTGACACTTTTGATTGCATTGAAATTTTGTTTGTATCTCTAATTCATGAAATCTATCATGCCACAAATTCGAGAAGTCAGACCAAAGGTGACTTTAGTAGTCTGCATGGCAGCATCTGTTCTAAACTATGATTATATTGTGGATTGGGAATTTAACAGTGGTGGTCTTATCCAAACTAAGGTAGAAAACTTTGAAGCCTTTCCTCAAAGAAGCAACTCAGGGAGTTGTTTTTATTCAAAGGTAGGTTAGAATTTAAAAGCCAGAGCATTTGACCATTTTGTTTTGCACACAGGTTGGACTAAGTGGAATTTTAATGGTCAAAGGTACAAATATGAGAATGTTGGCTAGAATTGATCCACAGATGAACTTCATGGAACTTTAATCGCTGAGAATAGAATTGGTGTCATCCATGACCATTATATGACTTTCTATATGGAAATGGATATTGATGGTATAGACAACTCCTTTGTTTAGGCCAAGATGGCCAAGAAAACAGTGAAACATATAGCAGAGAAACACATAGCCCAAACAGAGAAGGATGCCCAAATAGCTGAGCCTATATCAGTCATCTGAGTTTCATGTGATCAATCCATGAAAGAAGACAAATATTGGAAATCCAGTGGGATATAAACTTGTTCCTGGGGACACTTTTGCAAGCTTGCTTGATCATGATAATCCTCCCTAGATTCGAGGGGACTTCTCTAACAACTAGGTTTGGATTTGGATTACTTCATTTTTTGTCTCTTTGTGGTACATAATAGTGCAGTGAAATTTTCTCCTAAAATTGCTTACATGGATGGATTCTTGTTTAAATCCATTCCAAAATAAACCCATTCACATTACACTTGTCACAAATTATGGATGCATAGGCATAAGGAATCTATCTGCGATATCTAAATCATCGAAGTGTGCATAGTGGATTGATCGTCTCTTTTTTGTTGTTTTTTTTAAATTGAAACTGAAATTCTAGGGGCTCATATAATTCTTCATATTTCATTGTGGACAACATTGTGACAAATAATTTGTGTTCATCAGATATGGGTCACTCCATATAACAGAAGTGAGGAGTGGGCAGGTGGGAAATAGATTTACCAAGGAAAAGGTGATGATACTCTGGTTGTCTGGTTTAACAGGTGAGTGGGATTATGCAATCCTATGAAAGGTTCTCTATATCAGTTTATTCACATAAGATGATAATTTAATTTCTTTCTGAAATTGAGCTTGAAGACTAAGAATTCATTTTCCAACATTTCTAGAATGTTCAAAACTAAACTTCACAGTGAAATTTGAACCTGGCACAACATTAACTTAATTCCGCAGTTACACTGTTATTAAACTTGTGATAATATTGTCTCTGTCAGGGACCGTCCTATTGAGAATAAATACATTATACTTTGGTACACATTGGGCTTCAATCATCTCCCTTGCCAAGAGGACTACCCAATCATGCCAACAGTGTCATCAAGTTTCGATCTCAAACCAACAAATATTTTTGAAAGAAATCTTATCATGAGGACCGCACCTTGCTACGGGAAGGATATTCCCATATGTGCAGCTTCAGCAAAATGAAAAACCATACTATTTCATCATGTGCTATAAATAGTATATCCATCAAGTTTATTTTTTAATTTGAGATAGCCAAGCTATACAATATTTTGGTTTCAAATACAATATCCTAGCAGAGAAGATCCAATTTTAGCCAAGTTTCAAAGCAAGAAATACCCTGTATTAAGCTATCTTCATCAAGTTCTCAAATCCTAAAATCAAACCTAAAGAAGAATTCTTATAAAGAGGAGGGATAAATATCTCAAAGTATTATTTGTCTATTTCATGAGCATATCAGTCATTAATATAGGTATAGTTGGGGCATCTTGTAACTCTGAAATTTTATATAATTTGGTTCTTGTTTAAAAACAATAAATATATACTAGTTTATCATCTAGTACCTACTAAATTGGAAATTATAATATCTTCTTTTTATAGGAATTCAGCAGTATCCATTGTAAATATCATTCATGGAACATTTTTTCTAGTATCAAACCGAAATGTGTCTACACTAGACAATGTAATATCTCTAGGATTTATATTTATGATACAATAAGTAAAATAATTTTCACAAGAATATCATTGATTCTAAAGTTTGTGTAAGATTGTCATACTTGTCTATTCTACGTTTATTTTCACATTACAAATTCAGGTATTTGCAATGTTGAAGTCAATATAATTTTGACATTTGAAACTCCATAAAGTAGTCAATGCTAGTGTCACTAGCTAATAACATTTCAAAATATCCTTGTATTTTTCTAACCAATGCCATAATTTCTATGGAATGTATCATATGACATTTTCCAAAGGTTTTTATATATTTTGTTTGAATGAGAAGTTAAACAGAATGCACCATGCAAACGGTAACGGGTATGTCACACTACCATGCTTGTCATCGATATTGTTCGATTTTATGTTTTAGCATATACCATTAAATCAAAGCTCATCACATGGTCTAAAGAAGAAAGGTAGAACAATTGTAATTGAAGCAACCGATGCTGCATCTACTACAAGAGAATCAACTACGACAAACTCATTATCTGTTTTTGTGGATGAGTTATGGCCAATAGGGATTGAGGAAATGGCTACACTTGCCAGTGTAGTTTATGGACTGATGCTTCATGTTCTACCAACATATGTTCGTGATGGGTTCACTAGTTTACAGGATCTATCTGCAACATTTTCTATCGAGGCATTCACCACAACATGGTGCTTCCCTCAACTTCTTGTTGATGAGTTCTCTTAGGTATGGTGATTTATTTAATGTTTGGCAAACACACTTTTTTTTAATCAAAAATTAGATATCGTTAATTTCAAAAACATTTTACATATACTGCAAGGATATGGCTTCAATAAACCAATTGACCTGCCGTTGTAAGTTCCTTGTGACATTTTAAAAGAGTAACAAATCACCATTCTAAGTACATAATGCCTTTAAAGCTGTGATTCTGCCATAAATTTCCAGAGTTCTAAATATTTAACATTTTTTTCCAAGAAAGTTTTTCTAAAGTTTAACATAACATAATGTTTACAAAATAAATGTGTTTGATCATGCACATATCAAAACATGTAACTAGTAGGAAAAGGATGTTACCATTAGCTTTCCACCATGGCCCAACCACCTGCTAATGAATCTTGATCATGATCATCATGGCCTCATGTATTTGACTATTTTCATTTGCTCATTTTAGGGGCAAGGAGGTTCCAGTCATCTATTTTAAACTTTTGATGAAGGTAGCCAGAAACAAAAATGGCTGAGATAATGGTGTTGTATTTTCCTTATCATGGCAATTTCCCCAGCTTGTTAGTTGATCAATGTGAAAATTTTGAAAATCCATTGTTTAATGCGAATTCAGGAATTTCACCTCAATCTTGAGGTTTGTTGGGTCTATTTCCTATGAACATTCAACCTTAGTGCTCAATCTAAAGTATCAATTACAACAGTATATATTTCACTTCTGTTCAATGAAATACATAAGGCAGCGCAATAAAACAAACATCAAGCAAATGCACTTCAGGAATCTATGTTTCCAGCCCTATGGGCACAATCCTCAACACAAGAGATCTGAAATTAATCTTATTACAGAAGATATATTACAGCCACAAATATGTCCCTTTATCTATACTTGTCAAATGACTCAAGAAAATCTACTAATTGTTCATGATAATCAACATACCAGACAGCCCAAGAAACTACTCATTCACCACGTCAATATAAGATGAAAAACAAATCTGCAAGTACATAGTTTGGATAGCAAAGTACACTTCATATATACATAATTATGAAGTTAGTAGTGCATACCAATAGCTAATTACAATCTGGTACAATATAGTCCTTCAATCTTATCACAAGTTAGGACTCACCAATGCCTCCAAACCCTAGCTAAGGAAACCACCATCAATAGAAAACCCTAACCAGCAATATAAAGGCCTAGCAAAGGATCTAACCAGTTAATCAACAATATCAAGTTGTTTCTCAGCCTCAACAAATGCCACTAGTGCATTTTGGAACTCAACAATGACATTGATGATCTATCCAGTCTGGTGTGTTACTATGTATGTCTTTTGGGCTGGTGGACTGGGAGGTTCATAAATAGGCCTTACTGGATTTTTCCAGCCTCTATTTGTGAATACGCTTTGACTTCTTTAATATAAAATTATTATTCTCCTTCAGATCTGGAACTTTATTTTAATGGGATTTAAATGTGGGTGGATGACAATAGTTAATGAACACTCATTAAAATTTAATCCTAGTAAATGCCTTGCATCTCACTCAATGCTCTTAGTGTACTGCCTTTGAACTTCATCGGAATTGTTGTGATATTGTTAAGTGTGTGTTTATAGTCTTGGGTTTGTTGAACTGAGGAGTAGAGGGTTTGTTTAGGTTGAATTTTGGTGAAACGGAGGACTTGAATTACAATGATAAGCCATTGAGCAATGGGGCTACTAAGGACGAGCTTCCTAGAAACTGCAACCAGTCTTTTGAAGAGATTGGTATCGCACATACCGAAGAAAAGCAATAATTTTTTACCCATTTTTGAAATTTTAAATTCTGACTGATGTAGCAAACAATGATAGATCATACCTTGACCATGATAGATCAAACCTTCAAAGCAGACCTTGATAGATCAAAACTTGAGAGCAGATCTTGACATAAGGATAAATCATATCTTGAATAGGAATGGGGTTTAGGGTTTTGGAAGTCTTTCAATTAGGGTTTTGCTGATCTTGACATCTGTAATAGATCAATTAAATCCCATTTTTCTATACATGCTCTCTGATGTAGTAGTTATGAATCTTAATGTCCATGGTTCTTGCAAGAAACACTATTTTTTTTTAGTTCTATACACTACTGATTATCAGAAGAGAGGGGCATGGCTTGAACTTGTTGTAGGTTTAGATCACTAAAAATCCATGTGAACTATATTGATGCATTGAATTCTACCTTATACTCCGCATCTTTTCCATAAATGGTATCAAGAAACATGACTAGTATCCAAAAATATGAACTTTCTAAAACTAGGAACTTTCCTAAAAATCAAATCTTAGAAAATGAGAGTACCCTTTTGAAAATATCACTTCTCCATAATATGTATCTATAAACATGATTAGTGTCTGAAAATATGAAATTTCTAAAAATAATAAATATAAGGTTTACCAGAAACAAAAGTCTCAGAAATCTGGAAGTACCCTTGTTAAGCTCTCACCTTCCAATGCATGTGCTAAATATTGCATGTCACATGCAAGCATGAGAAACCTGCTGAAAAAATAATATTAAATTCTATAGTGGTATGGACATGAATGGACCCTAAAATAAATTGCTAAGAAGATCCCATGTGAGAAACATGTTCTAACTCTAGGAATGAAGTCATGAGAAATTAAAATATATGAAAATTGACAGATGTCTGTCTACAGCGAGCATTACGCTTACATTTTTCTTCGCAAAACTGAATGCCTTACTTCAATATAACTACCCTAATACTATTATCGAATAATAATAGATAAAACCTTAATGTTTCAGTGAAAATCTTTCCCACTATGGGCTTCTAGTTGATCCTCTGCTTCAAACACTGGAGTTGTTTCTTCATTTTCCATATCTCCATGTCTCTGTTGGACTATGTCTTCCTCCATAGCCACTTCCTTTGTGGAGCTGACAAATTATTGATGGGGAGAAGTCTTTGAATTTGAACATTTGGCCAAGTCTAAAACTGCAACATTTTTCTTAATTTGTTCACCTTGTATTGCCACTTTGACTTCCAACACTGAATTTCGAACCAGTTGAAATTGTAATTGTGAAAACAATCTATTGTTGAAATGGGATACTACTACTTGAAGATCTTAAATATTGTGAAACATCCTTCTTATTACCATGCATTTTTTTTCTATTTTACATGAAATATGACTTATATTCATTGACCATCCCTTGTAGCAAAGGCAACCTCACAACTTTGTGAAGTTAGGAGGGTTTCCACCCAGAGTAGTGAGGAAATGCAGTCTCAAAATATTCGATACCCAAGGGATCAAATGTTCCTAAAAAATTAGACAAATTGAAAATCAAGTTGGATTACCTTCTCCCATGTCCCAAAACGCCTTAGGTCAACAGGATGGACCATTGCAATGAAGAAGAGCCCAAATTGTTTCCAGTCTGTTCTGAGATTTGGTGTTCTTACATACAGTATTGAAAAGATAACTATATATATATATATATATATATTCATGTTTACAAACAACAATGCTATCAACACTGTCATCACTGGAATTAGAAGGAAGTGGGAAAATAGATGTAGCCAAAGCTGAGGAATTGCTTGCTAAAGTTGATGATGAGATGAGTATTCGTGTTATAGTTGGAGACTTGCTTCAGAAAAATAATGCACAGGTGTAAGATTCTCAATCACATATTTATGCATTGGATCAATTTGCAAGTCAATTCAATTGGATGCTGTTAGATTTATCCTTTTGGATATGTATTGTTTGTAGAAGATATTCAATGTTGCCAACATCTCTTCTTTTGATGTAGAATGGTCAAGTAATCCAAGTTGGGGTATTTGGTGTATAACCAAAGTTGCATTGTTCAATGAAATTTGGTTGCAGGGGGCATCTGCTAAAGCTGTAGCACTGTCAAAATTGCAATCCTCTACAAACAAAAAATGGACGTATAGTGAGGCTGAAGATCATGAGTTCATGTCAAAGAGACTTGTAAATGACTAGGAAGAAGTTTTGAGTGACAGTTTGCCTTGCAATGATGGGAATACCACTGTACATAGAGAAAATAGGCTTCACAATAAGAGAAGAAATCTTTTGCAGTTTAATCACAGCCATAGACCTGCTTATTATGGAACCTTCTAAAAAAAATTGAATATACTTTGCATAATTTTAAGTATATTAATTATCAAAGCAACAGGTTGTGTTTTAATTTTGATAGCCCATGATGAGGAACATCTGAAACACCTTGAAGCTTATGGATTCTTAATATTGCAGTAGACAATAGGGAAAGTTTTGTTTCTGACTCTTTGTTTTTTATGCAATGATGGCATTGGGCCTTGAAATCCTTTCAGGAAGGACTCTTCTTTGGACTATGAGAATGATAGTGATGAATAATGGGAAAAGGTACTCATCACTAAATCTCTTTAGTAAGAGTATTTGTAGTATTTTTATTAACTTTCTTACTTTGTTAAAAAATTTAGGAAGATCCTAGAAAAAGCCTTTCTAAACGTGACAAGGATGATGAGGAAGAAAAGAATGAGGTTGTCACAGATAAGTTTAAATCTGAGGAAGATGATGACAGTGATGGGTTTTTTGTACATGATGGATATCTTTTTGAAGATGAGGTAAATTCTACAGAAAAAGTTGTTTGATGGGGTTCTTTATTCTTGAGCACATAAAAATCCTTTGTTATTATTTTAGTCTTTCATGTTGCAATGTCCAAGTTTTATTTGGGGTAATTGAAGGTTCATTCCCTTGTTTTAGTGTTTCTTGTTGCAATGTCCTAATTTTATTGGGGGTAATTGAGGGTTCATTCCCTTGTATTGTTGCTGGAATTTACCTCAAAAGCAGGGTTATTATAGAAGTATATAAGTTGAAGATATTTATTGGCCCTGATGACTATTAGTAATCTGTCGAACTTCTCATCTAATGGAGTTATAAGAAGGGATCATGACGAAGCAGTTGCTGCAAGTCCTATTAGAAGAGACCATGGGAAAGCTACAGGAAGTTCTATACTGAAAGAGGTCGAGGATATGAAACACTCTGTGAACAGATTGAAGGTTTGCTTGACATTAACTATCCTTATTTATCCACCTATACATAGCCTAAAATTATTCTCATTATTTGATCCAATCCAATGTTTAAAATGCTAACTGCCTTAGAAGACTAACATAGCTGCAATAGATGTTACAGACTATGGGAGGTAGCGACCTTGAAATCATTACTGATTGTTACTTTCAAGAAGCTTTAAAATTTCTTCATGGTGCTTCATTATTGGAGCCTTGCAATTCTGACAATCCAAAGCATGGAGAAACAACTCAGGCTATGAAGGTGTATACAAATACTTCTAGGCTATGTGAGTAAGTCTCATAAGCTCTTAGAGTTTGAGTTGAAATTTTTATCCATTTTTTCATTATTCAATTTGGATGTGAGCACACTGTATTAGCTTTACTTTAGGAAATTTATCATGCAATTTTGAAATATAGTCATGCTAATTCAAATATTGATAGGTTAGCTAATCTATTTATCATAAATTTGTATGAATATCATCATTATCAAGCATTAACAACTTCTTAAAGGGTGCTAGCTCAATGGTAGAGCGCCTGCCTAATTATAGGAAGGAGGTTGGTGGTTCGATTCCTCTGTGTCCTATCATAAATTTGTGACTACAAAAACAACTAAATTCGCATATATACGACTATTAGTAGCTAATTTCCCGTATCTTACTCGTATTTAGCTTAGTCATTAATATTTTATCATCTAATAGTTTATTTAGTCGTATATTTGGTCATTAATTGTTGTAATCAATGACTAAATCAATGATTAAATCCATGACTAAATTAGTGACTAAATCATTGACTATCAATGACTAAATCAATGACTAAATAAATGACTAAATCATTGAATATCAATGACTAAATCATTGTCTATCAATGACTAAATTAATGACTAAATCATTGACTAATAAGTCAAGCTATTAATGACTAAGTGAAATATGACTAGCTATAAGATAGTGGAAATTCACTACTATTAGTCACCGACTCAAAAATAGTCATTCATAGCCTGATTTTAGTCATTTTTTTAGTCATTAATTTCTCATTTTGTACTAGTGATGGAAAATCATTATAATATAGGGTAATAATGAAATTATTACATATACAAATTATTGATAAAAATAATCCAATATTAATTAAACCATTTGCATATACAGAATCCTTTATTAAGGAGTGGACTATAGCCTTTAGAGTCGCAGGGTCGAAACTCAGGCCGGCTATTAAAACAAAAATGTACAAAATATTTTATATTAAACAGTAACAAAATATTTTACCGACAGGAGAACTAAATCCAGCTCACATTACAAACCGACTGTTTCATAGTCTTCCTTTACTAAAATTTACTGTAAAAACTGAAGTAACACTAGACGGAGGTCGACAAGCCTCTTTGAGTTTAGAGTTGGGCTCTTTTTAAAATAAAAATGAAAGCATTTAGATTTCTCAGGCCGTAAGGCTAAAAATATCTTATAAAAACCATTTTACATCACTGCTTCAAGAGCGTGCTTTACCTTGCACGAAGTACCCATAAGGGTTTCTAAATAAAAACATTGACATACAATAAACATGCTTAAAACCTTAACTAACAAAGAACCGAGGCCATGCATTCACCCATAGGAACCACTTCCAAAAACCATAACCTCATGCAAGAAGAATCCTCGATGGGACCGGAGCTTACCAATTGGAAGCCCATGAAAAGACTAAAGTATGAGCTCGTTTCCACCCACAGTATTGGAGCCAGTAGCAGGAACCTGCAAGTTCCAAACCAAAACTTTATTAAATACTGGTTTGCATAAAATGGTTAAAAACCTTCGTAAGGATAATCAAATGAAAAATAAAAACCGAGATATGGATGTTTTACCTGTTAACCAGAGTCAAAACTGAGAAGAGATGGCCACACTAGGTCACAATGGCACCGAACAGAAAGGTAAGAAACCTTGAAGTCAACCCTGTGAAGGAGAAGGCAAGGAAACCGACTCAATTTTACAATGCAGAAGCTTTGTGTGAGCATTGCAAGAGTAAGACAAGTACAGACTTCAGCCACAATGAGAAACCAACAACCACACTCATGATGTATTCTTCGATACACAGGAGAAACCAAACCATAAACGACGTTACCCAACAGTCACAATATAGCATTTGCAGGTGAAATGCCCAACGATAAAGGTGGTTACAAGCCTCTCATGGCCGTGAGCTCATAGCTCAACCAGCAAGGAGGATAACCCTCAGTCTAAAAGTGAAAAGGAGTAGGGTTTGCAACATTATAAGTCAACCAATGTGTTGGACAGCGAGGCCATTCCATCCACATGTTTGATGGAATCATAGAAATAAGAAAGTCCTCTGACAACCAAGTCATTATGACTGGATACGAAGATGGGAAGCTGTTGAAGCTAAAGGGTTCATCTGCAAGAGTTCAGAACTATGCCTACCTCTCTCAGCATGGAGAAGGTAATTTGTCATCTAGTTCATTGTGCCATGCAAGATTTGGTCATCTAAATTATAATAGTCTTCGTTTGTTGAGAAAGAATGGTGTATTTGGTTTTCCCACTGTTTGTGTCAGAAATTGTTACTAAGGCTAGGGTAACAAGCCAACACAATATCAAGAGAAAAAACTCAATTCAAACTAGGTTTTAGGGTATTGTTTATTTGTTTTTGGTTGTAAGCTTCAAGATCATGCAGGGAATACATTCAGAGTAAAAGCAACAACTAAATCATAGACATACACTGATGAAGATGCCCAATATATCACAAACATCCAACAAAGAAACTATGCTGTGGTTCATACATTAAAAGATAAGCATTACCAGAAAAAGACATCAACTAGCAATGAAATTACCATTTAAGAAGAAAAACATGCTCAATAACAAAGCCAACATAGACCAAATGTAGGGGAAAGAGTCATATATCACATTATTTCATCAGAAAATGTATATAAGAGTTACAGTACCAGTTCTCTAAATAAGTCTGATAGTACAAGCAGCTAGCAGACCTCCTGATGCTCCCAAAATCCAGAACCCTAACAATGTCTTGCTAACTCATTTAAATAAGAAAGCTCTCCCAAAAGCAGTTAGGTTTCACCTCCTAACTACCTCCATCGAGTCACTAAGTACGTAAAGTAAAAAGTGACTTTTACAAAATTACATGATTGCTAAAAATAGCAAATGCTTAACAAAAAGTGTTTATCAAAAATAACCACTAACTAAAAACAGTTTCATATCTTTTTAGCTGCCTCAACAAGAAGTGATATTCCATCTAGACCTCGAGCCCTTTTCTTAGCTCTTTTATCCTTTTTCTCCATATCAGTTATCCTTTTCTGCAAGTCTTCATTTTCCTGTTGTAAATGATCAACAGTCTTCTCCAGCTTTGCACAGTACCTGTCAGCAACTTTTTTCCTACTAAGGACTTCCTTGGAAACTTTTGACAGCTCCAAAAAATGTTTATGCATATCCTGCAACTCCTCTACAAGCCCTTTATTAACTTTTAATAATCCATCATTCGTTTCTTGCAGGTGCTTCATGTGTTTCCTGTATCTCTGAATACTTTCCTGTACATTCTCTTCATCAAAATTTGGGATCTCTGATATATTGTCATCCTGCATTAAAAGATCTGAAAAGTCATCATGAACAATTGATTCTACTAAATATCCTGCTTGCTTGAGAATAGCTTGATCCTCTTCATCCAATTCATGATCTCCAAAAGCATCTGCCTTTGCTTTATCTTCTTCCTGCTGCTTGGTAAGTCTAGCTTTAATTTCAGCAATTATTTCAAATAATTCATACCTAGGCTGTTCAATTTCTCCTACTAACTGTGATCTTTTTGTCTCCGCGGGTTGGGAAGAGGAGGAAGGCTTGATAGTTCTCTTTCCCTTACCTTTACTGCTCTTTTTAACCATTTCTGTTTCTTCACTGGAGGAAAACTCAATCACCACAGCTTCCTGTCTGGCTAGTTTAGGG
>LPNX011223459.1:1128908-1154027 GCA_001517045.1 Pseudotsuga menziesii
AAACATAGTTGTTGTCTATTAGGGAACCAAAATCCCCTAGTATTTTTTGACACGGTCACAACCGGTTTATCAGAGGGCCTCTCCCTTAGGAGGGTTGAAGTCGTGAGATTGGTTCCGGAAGTCTGAGTGGAATACCGAACTCCATTCAGTAACTGAAGGGCTACCTTTCGCAGTTCTCGGGATATCCCTATATAGGGGTATTGCGGTTAAAGGACCAAGCGGCAGATTTACCTTTCTGGACGTGTCATGAATGGGGTATCTTAGTTTCCATTCCTCTAGGATTTGACTACCCGGTGTCCCTCCCGGTAGGGGGATACTTTATCCACTTGTCTTTCCTATTCATATTGTCTAACTTGGATTTCATCACCTTGTAGAGGATATGTCTAGTTGAGTCATAATACTACTAGTTAGGTGTTTTCATGCTCCCTTACCTCCTTTTGGTCTAGTGAGTCCACCGTTTTTTATTTTTATAGGCAATCTGCTGTTTTTTGGTATTCTGACCATTTCTGTTGACACTCCGCCTATTGTAGCACGCAGTTACAGTGGGTGTTTTGAGTTGATTGTTGGCCTGAGCGCCCTATTTTTTGTGCTCTCCTTCTGCACACTCGATTGCATTAGATTTTTTGAGCTGATTTGTAGTTACCCCAACCCACAGAGATTTGACTCCATTTGTCACCATTGAGTCCCCGAGACATTCTCGGCGCCTCAGAGGCGAGCCCCCACAGCACGGTTCACTTGACACCACCCGTCATCGACACAGATCATCATCACTTGATACCACTCATCATAGATCTCGAGCCTTGTCACTTGACTCCACTCATCAGCGGCATAGGACTCCGTCACCAGATACTGACACCCCTTATTTTACCTCTGATTCTGAGCCAGAGTCTGAGAACCCCCTTTACACTGCCCCTACTAGCCCCATGGCTGGCGTGACTCCTACTCCCATCTTGGTCGAGACCGTTGGTGGCACATCCACCAATACACTAGTTACCACACAGGCTACGGGTATGCCCTCCACGGGGCCCCCATTAACCATTCCCCTCATGACACCTATTCCCGCAGTGGGAATACCGATCCCCACTCCATTAGTGACCCATACTACCCATGGTGGGGCAGGACCGTCCTATACCACCTTAGTTCCCCCACTTGGGGGCAACCTCCTTCACATGACCCCTCCACTTAGGGGCATCGGCCCCAACTTGGTCCAACCCTCTACCGTGTCACATCCGTCATCCAGTTTGCCATTCATGGCTAGCCTCAACCTTCCTGACCTAGCCATATTAACCAACGACCCCATCCGACACAACCCTGCGTGGCCTCACATGCCCACCAAGCTCCCATATGACATCCCTAAGTTCGAGGGAAAGGTAGGTGAGGACCCACAGAACCATATCATGTCCTTCCATCTATGGTGTTCCTCCAACTCCATAGTAGACGACTCTATTCACCTCCGTTTATTACAACACACTTTCACTGGCTCTGCTGCCAAGTGGTATATCGAACAACCCCATGGAACCCATTCCACCTTTACTTCTCTTGCCTCGACCTACCTGCAGTTCTTCCAGTTACCTGTCCGCTATGATGCAGGCGTTGAGATCCTACTATCATGCAGACAAAACATGGCTACCCACATCACGGACCACATTCATGAATGGCGTCGACGCCGTAGTCTATGAAAGATCAAGTTGGATGACCGAATCTTCCTAGACTGGTTCCTCAAATCCCTCCTTCCTATCATTGCTAAGGATGTAGCATCCGAACGACCCCAGTCTGAAGAAGAGGCCATCCTTAAGGCCCAGCAATTCGATCTCATTTATGCCCAGTCAGGTTATCTCTATACCATTATACATGACGCCCCTCGCGACAATTCATCCCAGCATGATGCGCCGGGGGCATCCCACACTGCCGACAGCATCATTGGCCGTGTCTCTTCACAGCCTCAACCATTTTCCATAGCCCGTCCTACCCCTGGCCCTGACCCTTCATGGGATACCTCACAGCCTGGAGCAACCAACCTGTATGCTCCCATGACACATCACCACCATACCCATGGACCCTCATGTCCACCACAGTGTTTCGGTCACATGACTCCCTCTTACGCTCCCCCGGTCGTATCTCAGAACTACTATCACCAGCAGGCTGCACCAGCTCCTGCACTGTCACAAGCCCAACCCATTTACTACCCGCCACAGCCAACCCCTGCGGCAAACCTACAACCTGCTCCACAGCACTATCAACAACACCCTCAGGTTGCTGCACCTGCGCAACCTCCACCTACATATCATCCGCCGCAGCCTGCTCCAGCCCCTGCGCAACCTCAGAATCCACCTACTGTCCAAGGGAAAGTATACGCTCAACAAAACCCGCAGCAAAACCAGAACAACCAACACAACCAGGGCCAACAAAACTGTGGCAAAGGCCGAAATCGTGGGAACAACCAACCGATCGAGCAAGCTGGTCAACACCCTATTCCCCCCACTAATAATAATGCGGCCCCTGCTAACCAGAACCCTGATCGCCCACCCAAGCAAGCTAAAAACCCTAATTTGTGAACCAACTTCCCTTGTTCTGTTTGCGGGGTCTATGGCCACTACACACATTTTTGTCCACATATGGAGCGAGTTCGACAACTTTTGGCTGTGGATGTACACCGCCCGGGGCAGATGGCTCCTCAAGCACCCCCCAACCCACCACAACCTCAGCAGCCACCTTTGGTGCTACAAAACCCCTTACCAACCCAAGGCGTAGTGAACACCCAACCGTTGGCTCCTCCTCAAGCCAACGCGCCAACCCAACAACTAATCACTTACGCTGCTCCTAATCAACCCACGCTTGACTCAAGTACCCACCACTTGTTGATGATGTTCTCCGATGAGATCAACCTCCAGACCCGACGGAACCAATATGGCTCCACCCCTGAAGCCCCTCCCGCCGATACACCTACTAACGCTCATCCCACTGATCAGGCGTTACGTATACCTCCACCTCCACTAGATGGCGCTCCCAGAGTGCCCCGTTTCCCACTTCGTCGTATCAATAATAACCCCAATGCATGGGCTGCGTCAAACTACAACATTGTCGATGACTTAGCCCAATCCCCCGCAGCCATGTCTGCGTTAGAAGTCTTAAAAAAATGCCCTTTGCAGTGCAAGCATTTACTCTCAGCCATTGTGGCTATTGATCCAAATGATTCGCAGTTAATGGCATTTGATTCAGACCAATCTGAACCTCGCCTGCCTTCCACTTTGGCATTCCAAGTTTCTATTTCCATTCGGAATTTTGTCATCCATCAATGCATTATTGATGAAGGTGCTTCTACATGTGTCATGCCCACCTCCATCTGGCAGAAAATGGGATCCCCCCCTCTCCAGCAGTCCTCTACTGCGTTGCGAGCCTACGACGGTCGTTCATCTCAACCACAAGGCCTATTAACTAACGTTCCCCTCCAGCTGGCTGGCAAAACCGTCCTCATAAACATCGAGGTTATCAATGCACAGCTTGATTATAACCTTTTACTTGGCCGTAGTTACATGTATGCCATGCGGGCAGTTACTTCTACTGTTTTTTGTACCATGATGTTCCCCCATGAGGGACGCGTGGTCAAGGTTGACCAACTCACTTACCATGATCCCAATGCCCCCGCGGCACCCGAAAATGTTCTCCCCATGATTGAACAACCTGTTTCAGATGCCACCACCTCATTTTTTTCTTCTTTGGGGACGGGCATTTACTCCGACGCACCAATGACCTCAACCACCTCAGTCATTTCTTCTATGGAGCCCGGAGTTTACTCAGATGCACCAATGACCTCAACCTTCCCATCTATTCCACCCCCGTCACCGGCTACTGAAGTGTCCGACCTATGTACCCTGTCCCATAACATGAGAACTCCTACTAATCAACCGCCCTTGTTACCTCAACCCCCTTTGGTACCTACTCACATTGGTGCTACACCCATCCATACCATTCCTTTCCTCTTTCCTCCCTCAGGAGTAATTGGCGCCCCAGTCATGGCTACCCTCAGCCTTCCTGGGTTAACCTTAGGATTACCCGTTTGGTATCTTTCGCCTCCCATTCCCCCGCCAACACCAAATGTCATCCTGCAACCGATACAACCCATTGCCACTACTCGTCAACCACCTCCCGGTATCGCTACCCCGTCGTCCTCCACGAACCTCCCCCCTCTTCTTACCAAACCCACTGGGGGCAGAGGCCCCCAACCTTACACTGTTGTCCCACCTCCTAAGACAGTAAAAAACCCCACTGTGTTTCGTGCTCCTTCCAAATGCCCGCTGTGCGACGAATTGGGCCATGCGACTCACCTATGTCCTCACTTACCAGCTTTACAGGAATACATGCAAACGCTTGACGACGACCCCACTATCCCAGTTGTCCATATAGATTCAACCCCTATGCCTCGCGACAAATCCGTGCGCACTAACCAATCCTGTGCCTTATGCGGTGTCTACAAACATTACTCACATCACTGTCCCGATCTCCCTGAGTACAGAATAGCTCTCTTTGAGATGAACAATCTGGATCTTGAGATGGCACCCCTCACCATTGAGGAAATCCATTCCCCGGTCTCTTCCCCTTCCGGAGAGGTCAATACCACTCTCTTTGAGATGACCAATCTGGATCTTGAGATGGCACCCCTCACCATTGAGGAAATCCATTCCCCGGTCTCTTCCCCTTTCGAAGTGGTTAATACCATTTATATGATCTCTTCAGTCACTACTCCCTCGTCAACCGATTTGATGACACAGATATTCCGTACTGATGAGGAGATCCTCGAGGCTCTCACTGCCCTAGATTATCCATGGGATGACATGCACCATCGTTCCTACTTCCTCCCGATGAATCTTCCTCTAACACTGCTACCCAATTTGCTGTTGAATCCAAATATTTCCATCCCTCCAAGGTCGACTGGTTCAAGGACCCTATCCCTGCTCCTGACGCCTTCGAAGAGGGTAACATGGCCAAAATCTCACCCGTCATCCAAATTGATATCGCTGCCCTAGGAAGCACCCCATTGCGGCTCCGACCCCCTAACCTGCGATCCACCCCACGTGGACCGTGCAAATAGTACCCGTTTCCACCATTGGAATCAGCATCCACGTGCCGTCACGATGGTCACCTCATTGCATTATTTTTTCTACGTCATTTTTTGCCCATTTTTTTGATACCAATAGTCGCCTCAGTTTGTGTGCCACTTTGGCCGCTCTCCGTTTTTAACACTTTTTATATCGTCGGATTCATTTTTCCGAGCTCGTGATGATGCTTGAGATCATTTCTCGCTCTCACTTGGTATAATTTCAATAGTGCGTCCCTACACCTTGCCGCGTCGATTTGCGCGCCACATCGGCCGTCATCAGATTATTTCACACTTTTACATGAGCCATCCACTCCTATCATACTGCAAATGTTTCATTATTTTTCCACCATTCATTCACCCCGCAAGGAGGCCCACCAGTGTTCCCCCCCCACCCTCAGTCCTAGTCATCATAAATGTTCCTTGATCGAACACTTCCTCCTTGCCTGGCCATTAATTCAGAGTCTTCTTATTTTCTTTCAGACTCCTTAAAATTGAAAGCAACCACGAGCATGAACTGTCCTGGGCTCGTAAAATCCACACGAAAGTACCATTCAATAACTTCAAAGTCTTCTTATTTGCTTTTAGACTCCTTAAAATTGAAAGCAACCACGAGCATGAACTGTCCTGGGCTCATAAAATCCACATGACGGTACCATTTTATATCCACACTTCTTCTAGTTCCCCAACCCATGAAGAAGTCCCCCCGCGCCTCTTGGCGCTATGATCGATCCTCTCGGTAGCACCACCACTAAGGTCACCTTTGTTCAGAATATTCTGCAGTCTCCTACCATTTTACCACAGCTTGAGTCTCCCTCAGCCCATTCACCCTCAGGTCCCATACAGCTATGATCCCTTTACCACCAATCAGTTTCATGTGCTGCCTGATCGTCCCAGCCATCATACTCTGAACAAAGGAAGTTTGAGTCCACCCACTCTACTTGCCCAGTTATTTACCCCAGTTTATCAACCCTGCCATCAGTGCTATCACCTTTCGGTTTTTCACCTCGTGCTCCTGTCAAGGAAACATCATTGCCTTGATAGTTGCAGGTCTCCCTCTGTCGACGATAGCCCCTCTATTCCAGAGGATAGACCTAGAGGCTCCTGCGCCTTGGACCCATCACCATCCGTGGTGAGTGCCTACGGACCATTTTGGGAGGAGTCATCATTGCCTCTCCGAATAGTTGTTTCTCACATGCTCGACTTCAGCACCTTAAATCGCATCGTTGAGAATCGCGCAGGATGTATATCCATTCCATTATTTGTCGAAGACCCCGGATTTCCCCTGACTCTAGCACATTGGTGAGTCACTTCGGAACGACCAGTTATATGTTCCCGTGGATGTCCGGGATGCGTTGGAGATTGTATTCAGAAACCATCCAGTTCCATGCTTCCTTGAATACCCAGTTCAGTTCCAGATCAGTGTACCATTGCAAATATGACCGCTGTCACTTTGATACAACAGCTCCTCAGTTCCTATGGAACCACATTCCGTAGCACTGTTGTCATTCCGGTACATCAGTTGTTCAGCTCAGACATGGTCAGCCCAGCAGTATGTTCCAGATTTGTGTCCCTTCTGAACCCTTATGATATACACAGTGGATTTCTATATATCCTACAGGTCCCCCTTTTCGGGCCTCACAGTTATTTTTATGTATATTGATACGAGCATGGGAATGCCCGCCTCGTCCAGATGATCATATGATTCCTCATCCATTATTGAGGTTATGTACTTTTCAGTCCTTGCAGTTGGTTCGAGATCGATGTTCCGAGCTTCAGTTGGTTTCTTCTCTTCTCCACATCCTAGGAAAAACAAATATGACTTATGATGTCCATCGGCCATACGATGAGCTCCTGCCCTCGCACATCAGGAGGTAATCTGTTAACACCCAAAAAAGGTTCACTACCTCATCTACCCCATTACATGGCTCATTTGTCCATTTTCTTACCATATTTCCATCAAAAATCCATAAAACCATGCAAAAAGCCTCCAAAAGGCTTAAAATGCCTCCAAAAGGCCATAAAACCCTCTTTTCCTCCAAAAAATATCCAAAAAACCTCCAAAAAGGAATAAAAAATATAAATAATGAGGAAAATGAGGAAAAAACCTAAACAGCTGAAACCCTAACCCTAAAACCGCATGGTTTCCAACTATAAATAAGTGATGGAGACCCCTTATTCAATATCCACAATCACAAGTATCCTGCCTTTGCCAAAATTGCTCGTGAAACCCTAGCTCACCATTGAGCTACTTTCACCGTAAGAGCCCCTTTTGGCCCATTTCCACCATTGGAGAAAGCGAAGAAGCAGCTTGAAGCTCAGAGCTACTGACTCGGATCACCGCAAAGGGCTTCACCAACCTTCACATTGAAGGTCAGATCAATACAAAATTACTATTTGCTTTTTACTGTTTTGCTTAATGAACTTGTTTAGATTTAGTTTTTTATTTCAGTTATAGCTTTTAATTCACATATCATTGAACTGCTACTAAGGAATCCATTGTCCTTAGTAGGTACTCATTCGTACAAGCTAGGGCTAAAACCCTAGCAACAGGAAGCAGCGCCGGTACCCATGGTCAGCGCTAGGAAGCATGGAAGACTGCAGGAAGCTGTGGTGAAGGGAAGCGGTACATAGTACCCATGATCAGTGCCAGGAAGCATGGAAGACCGCAGAGAGCTGTGGTGTGACGGATAGTGGCTACCTCAAAGTACAGATACGCTGACTATCACTAGTTAGGGTTTGGGTTACTGTTGGGACAGGCCCACAGTGTTGTAATGGCGAGACCTTCGGGCCACCTATAAAGGGATGTATTTTGTATTGTAAAAGGTTGGTGAGTTGGCATTTTGAGTATTTTAAGCCATCCAGTTAGCTAGTTAGCCATTGAGTCTGTTAGCTCACAGCTACCTTGTATTGTAATAGAGTTGAGCTCTGGTTTTGTTATGAGTTGTAGTATCTTACTGTAACCAGTAGCTGGCTTATAGAGCATGCATGTAACGATCCGCAGGGATAGACAGAGATGGAAGAGTATATTGTAAGAGAGACAATATAGAGATAGAGAAGAGATCTAAGAGAGAAGATCTCAAGCTGCATATGCGGTGCAGCAGAACTATGTTTACCTTCCCCTGAGATATAATAGAAACACAGTTCTATGGACGTAACTTCCATCCTAGAGGTGAACCACGTTAAAATCGAGTGTTATGTGATTGAGTTATGTGTTGTGTTTACTTCTTGCATTTATCAGTTATTATATGAACCTTGTTTACAGTTTAATGTATGAACGCGTTATTCAATTCACAGCAATATAGAAGGATAGATATAAGTTGAAGTCTTTGGCATGTTGTATGCAGGTTCATTTATGCTTTGCTTGAAATAGTCACTAGTCGCAGTGTTAAACAGCCTGTCATGTTGAGTCCTGCAAGTCGACACCAACAACGCTAAGTGCGCTGAGCTGTGGGAGTAGGATATCGCAAGGAGGCGATACCGCATCGGCAGAGGAGCTGTGGTGCGCGATACCATAGGTTAAGGACTTAGCGTTGGGAAGAAGTTACATGTTGCTTGGTGCACGGAGATGCAATAAGGCTGGAGTCATCGCAAGTCGGTGGAAGTTGCATGACGTGGAAAGGGAACCGTGTGACAGGAAGAGAGATATCTCGTGGCTAGAAGAGCTGCAAGGCAAGGAGATCATGCGACGTGAGCATAGGGTCATGTAACGCGCAGAGAAAGAGACCTCGCGGCTAGCAGAGCTGCGAGTCGCAAGTAGGATGCCACAAAACCTGGTCCAAGACGCTTGATTCCTTGGCCAACCCATTAGAATCACTTCAAGCCACTTCGCGGTCTATCGCCGAAAGGGCCAGTGAGCTAGGGGTGTTGTTGGTTAAACACAGTAAACTTGGGTCAGCCCATGATAGCCAACAAATGGTTCCGTTGCCGGTTTTGAACAAACTAAGCACTGATGTTCTGGTGGCGCCCTACTAGAGACGAACTCAACAAGTGGGTTTGGTCTAACCTAAAAGAGTTTTCCAAACAAGAGAACAGGAGTCCTAAACTAAACACAGAGGCCTGGTTACAGAAACGTGTCCTTACAGACATGCATGCGATATTTTTTACGACCTTTGGAAACGAGCTTTACGACAGGTTATCAAAGTTGACCGATACAGGCATATTCAAAAAGAAAAGAGACATTGTCTGGACACCGGAGCTGATTCAGACCGTGGAGAACCTTGATAATCCCCTCACGAGAGCAGTAGACTTCTGGCTTGTGAGTGTGCTAGGAGGCTTCATCACGGAGTTTGCAGTTGACCAGACGAAAAGATTCAGCGAGGCTGAGCGCTACTTCTTCAAAGGATATCGTGGTAAGTACCTAAGATCTTTAAACTTGTCCATTAAGATGCTATTACATGAAAAAGGAACAATGGATCTAGTTTCAGATGAATAAGTAGAAATAGTAATGTCACAAGAGTTTGAAAGTGATTTTGATGACATTGGAATAACACGAAGTGGAAAGAAGTATAAAGTAGATTTTAGATCTCCAATATTTGAAGACAGTTCAGATAGTACTAGATAGCAGAGTCATAGTACCACAGAAGGAGCAGAGGGGGGTATTCCTTACCACCCTTACACCTCGTAGAAACAGACCGGGACTCAGAACAATCCCATAGGAACTCCATCCAGTAGCTCACAGGCAGTACCTACCACCGCTACATCACCTCCACCTACACCGTCGAGTGGTAGTAACACAGTGAATCAACATCCACCACATAGAAATAGAATGGGGGATGATATGAAGCTACCTATATTTAAGGGAATAGGGGCATAAGACCCAGAGCAGCATTGGTTTCTATGTGAAGCCATGTCGACCATTAAGACAATCAATGACGATAACCTCAAACTTGAACAGTTGGTCACCACACTAAGAGATCGAGCATTAACATGGTACATAAAGTATACCACAGTACCCAGGACACTTGCCCAGGTCAAGAATGCCATGATTAAAGAGTTTAATAAACCTAAGTCTGAGTCACAGTGTATTACAGAACTCAAAGACATCAAGCAGCTACCTATAGAGTCGATGCGGGACTTTGATCAGAAATTCAAAGCCCTTATCAACCAAGTCAGTTTTGAGTTCGCGCCGGAGCAGCATAAGGAATGGTTTATTGCAGCATTGCTCCCTCACATTAGACTGCCGTTAATGCAGCAGAAACTCCAGACGCAGGATGACGCGTTGGAGATGGCAATGAAACTAGAGGCTTCACCTCTAGCTGAGAGCAGTATAGGCATGGCAACTTTACAAAACCAGTTGGCTAATCTCACATTACAGTTGCATGAACTTAAGAAAGTGAAAGAGGTTGCGCAAGACATATGGTGTGTAAAATGTAAAGCACAAGGCCATAGTAAATACAATTGCCCGGTTTTTGTAGAATATATAGCAACAGGGGCTCCTAACCCCTTACCATAGACCCACGGACCGTGGTGTGAAATATGCAAAACGCAAGGACATCTACCTCACCAGTGCCCTCTACTTCAGAAGTACACGCAGACACCTAAGAACTTATACTGCGTCTTTTCCAAGTTTGTAGGCCATGATGAACACGATTGCAGAGCCTATGATCTCATGGTTGGAGCAAAGCAAGACTTGTACAGAGTCCAGTCAGAGACACAGGGTCCAGCAGCAGGACCACAGCCTAATCCGACTTATGGTGGCCATGGAGGAGGCTTTGCACAAGGAGAGGTTTTTGGCCATGGTCGCGGACCAGTTACTTGTTACAACTGCGGATTTGTAGGACACTATGCTAGGGACTGTCAGAGCCCCACTACCACTTGTAACTACTGCAAATCTTATGATCATACTATAGAGGAGTGCCCTACCTTGATAGCTAAGATCAGAGAACCTAAGCCAGTAGTACACAAGAACATCCAGGTTATTGCTGTTGAGCAGAAAGAGCCAGAACCAAGAGTCAATATTGTGACTCGTAGCGGTGTTTCTACCAGTGGGACATCGCAGGAGATGAAAAAGAACACAGGGCAGGAGTGGGTGTGTAGAGCTCCTAGTAAAGCAACAACACTCAACCTCCAGAAGAAAAAACAGACATTTCAGGAAGATAAGGCTTTCTTTGATGAACCTACGCAATCAGAATCACAGGCACCTCCATCTAGGGGCGTACCGCAGCAAGCACCTTGTGGCGATAGCCTTGTACAGACATGGCAGGCTACCACATCTGAAAGATGCGATGAGGATGAGATGACAGAAAGTGTACATTCCTTCCTGCGGAGTTTTTTAAAACTTGTAAGAAATGAGCAAGCTATCATAGAACTTTAGTGCATCATAGATCAGTGTCAGCCATCTTCTTCCGTGAGCAGTACACCGTGTGCTATTCATAATATTACAGGACATACAAGAATGGGAAGAGAGATGCGACTCACAGCGCAGGCTGGAGAGTTTGAAATGGATGAAGTGATCCTAGATATAGGATCGGACGTGAATGTTCTGACTAAGAAGACATGGGAAAATATGGGTAGCCCTAAGTTAATCATATCACCTATCCATCTGAGATTAGCTAATTAGTAGCGAGTATCACCTCTGGGTCGGTTACCGCAGGTACCAGTTGACATTGATGGAGTTTGCAGCTTCGCGGACTTTGAAGTTATAGAAATCATTGGCGATAGTAGACCGTATCCAGCACTACTAGGCATTGATTGGGAAATCAGTAACATGGCTATTATCGACCTAAAGAGAAGACAAATGACCTTTGAGGACACGCAGATCTGGGTCATCGCACCATTGGACCCCTTTCAGGGTCCTAGATATATCGAACCTATCCGAGCAGAGGAGGAGGCATGTAACATGGAAAGTCTCTATCAGATGACCACAAACCAGAGCAACTACGTCAATCTGACTAAAGAAGGGAACATTAGTTAGCGATGCGACAGCTCATGCGCATCAGATTCAGATGTTGGTCTAGAGAACTGGCAGAACAGACTTCATGAAGTCTCAACGTGCAGATGCGCGTACTTGACTAAGTCACTGCGATGGATTGGCGCAGAGATCAATGAGATTCCATCATTTCACAGTCTAACAGATATCCAGGACTTTCTTGAGTAGTTTGAACAACAGATTCCTCATGAGCAGAGGATCGCAGCTATGGACCTTGCAGTACGAGCCACACATGCAAGATGGTGGTATGCACATAAAGAGAACATCGCATCATGGGATGATATTAAAATATTGATGGCGATCAGATTTTCTGTCGATAGGGAGTATGTCCAGCAAAAATACACAGGAGAGAGTGACCCTAGGACACATATTCAGACATGCGACTAGAGCTGGTCGGACATTCCCGAGAATGAATGGGTTCACTGATTCATTCATACTTTGGATACAGTTCCAAGGAACTGGTATATAGAGACTGAAATACGCAAAGGAACAACTACATGGCCACTAATGATAGACAGCTTCCTACTCACCTTCGCTTTAATCTGAGTATCCAAGTGTTGATCAGGCCCTAGATATAATAAAGAGTAAGATATTTGAGGACTGTACCACATCAGAGTCAGCTCAACCTGAGTGGGCTATCCAGCTAAAAAAGGCATTAGAGTGTTATAATTTTGCATCTGAACCAGAGGAGAAGGATGAAGATCCTCGCAACACCAACATTCCGGATTCAGAAGGGACTCGCGATGTTGAGGGACCACAGTTAGAAATTCCAGCAATTACATAGCCCATCAAGATAAAAAAAATCAATATTGGCACAGACACAGAACCTAAGTTTGCCTCTATTGGAGACTATTGGAACGATGAAACAGTTGGACAGATTGCAGACTTGTTACATGACTATCAGGACCTATTTCCCACCAAGTTCATAGAGATGAAGGGAATAGTTGGAGACCTAGGAGTCATGAGGATACCATTGAAGGAGGATGCTAAACCAGTCAAGCAGCGTCCATATAGATTAAATCCACGCTACAGAGAAAAAGTAAAGGACGAGATCGATAAGATGCTAGCAGCAGGCATCATTGAGCCGGTAGAAGAAAGCGAATGGGTTAGCCCCATGGTCGTTCAAGAGAAGAAAACCAAAGGAGACATCAGGATCTATGTCGATCTGCACAAGCTCAACAATGCATCACTTTACGATCCATTCCCAACACCATTCAATGATGAGGTATTAGACAACATGGGAGGACAGGAGGTCTACTCCTTCACTGATGGCTTCTCAGGCTACCATCAGATCAGAATACATCCAGAAAATCGATCCAAGACCACCTTTGCAACAGAATGGGGCTCCTTCCAGTATACGGTAATGCCCTTTGGTCTTAAGAATGCACCAGCTATATTTTATAGAGTAGTAGTTGCTGTATTTAAAGAATACATCCATAAATTCCTAGAAGTATATTTTGATGATTGGACTGTATTCGGACTAATTGACAAGCATATAGGAGATTTAAGACTGATGTTAGAGAAATGTAGGCAGTACCATATTTCTCTAAACTTGAAGAAATGTATATTGTGTGCACCATTTGGTATTTTGTTGGGTCACATTGTTTGCATACAAGGCTTGATGGTAGATCCCGCAAAGATTGCCATCATTGTAAATCTTCCAGCACCAAACTCAGTCAAGCAACTGAGGACAGTACTTGGTCATACCGGGTATTATAGAAAGTTCATCAAGGGCTACGCAAAGATTACAGCACCAATGGAGAAATTGTTAAAGAAAGATGTAAAATTCCTATGGAATGAGGAATGTCAGTAGAGCCTAGACACACTTAAAGAGAAGATGGTTACAATTCCCATCCTAGTATTTCCATATTGGACTAAGCCATTTCATGTACATGTGGATGCATCTGGCATTGCACTAGGGGTTGTTTTAACGCAACCAGGAGAAGGGGATATTGATCATCCTATCGCATATTCCAGTAGAAAGCTGTCGACGACAGAAAAGAACTACACCACAACGGAAAGAGAAGGCCTAGCTATGGTGTATGCGCTGCAGAAGTTCAGGCACTACCTATTGGGTGCCTCGTTCAAGATGTTTACTGACCATTCCGCATTGAAATATCTAGTCAATAAGCCAATGTTAGGGGGGAGAATCTGCAGATGGTTACTCCTCTTTCAGGAGTATGATTTTGAAATCATTGTTAAACCAGGAAGATTGAATGCTGGACCTGATCATCTGTTGCGGATAGACTCAGGAGAAGATCCAAGTAACCTAGAGGACAATTTGCCAGATGCATAGTTGTTTTCTATCCAGATCGCAGATGACTACTGTGCTGATATTATTCACTTTCTCACTATAGGATTAGCACCTGATGAGTTTACTAAGCAGCAAAAGAAGCAGTTGGTTGTTAAAGCAGCAGACTTCACCCTGATCGCAGGACACCTATACAAGTTAGGACCGGATGAAGTTTTGTTCAGATGTGTGATGCCACATGAAAAAGACACTATTATTAGAGAGGCACATTTAGGAACCGCAGGAGGTCATTTCGCAGGAAAGCCGACTGCGCAGAAAATCCTAGCCGCAGGATTATGGTGGCCTATGTTGCATAAGGATACCAAGGACTTTTGCAGATGCTGTGCTATCTGCCAGAGGGTAGGAAAACCCTCGCAACGCGATGAAATGTCGCTGCGACCACAAGTTATGCTGTGCACATTTGACAAGTGGGCTATAGACTTTGTGGGTCCTATCAACCCACCAGGAAAGCGCACTGGCGCGAGATATATTATCACCGGAACAGAGTACCTCACCAGATGGGAAAAGGCCAAAGCAGTAAGAAATTGTGATGCTGCTACAGCCGCACAGTTCCTTTTTGAAAACATCATAAGAAGATTTGGATGCCCAGTAATTTTGATGAGTGATCAAGGCACACATTTCTTGAACCGCACCATTGAGGCCTTGACAGAAGAATTCTAGATTCAGCACCATAAGAGCACTCCCTACCACCCACAGGATAACAGTATGGTGGAGGCCTTTAATAAGATTTTAGAAAACGCTCTTACTAAGATCTGCAATAGCCAAAGGAATGATTGGGACCTCAGAGTTAACGCTGTATTATGGGCGTATAGGACCACATGCAAGAAACTTACAGGACACACACCTTTCAGCTTGGTGTATGGACAGGAGGCTGTTATGCCTATGGAGTATACTCTTCCTAGCTTATGAATCGCTCAGATCACTGGGATGACTGATACAGACACAGTGGAGGAAAGGCTAGCACAGCTGCTTGCCTTAGAGGAAGATAGATTCATTGCCGGATTCCATCAGAAAGTGCAGAAGGCACGAGAAAAATATTGGCATGATAGACACATTAAGAGTAAGAATTTCCAGATCGGAGACCTAGTACTCCTCTATGACAGTAAATTCATTAAGTTTCTAGGGAATTTCAAGACGCATTGGCTGGGGCCATATCAGATACAGCAAGTTACAGAGGGAGGTGCCGTTCAGCTCAGCCAGCTGAATGGGGAGCTTCTTCCCACATTGATTAATGGCAATAGGCTTAAGCTCTATAGTGATAGCCACCCCACCTCTCAGCCCTAGCTTAACTAGTTTATGGCGGTGCAGATGTCCAGTGTAGTTGAAAGGAGGCATTGCACGGGGAACTAGTCTACACCGGCAGGTATCATAAGTATGAGGAATCGCATAAGGCCATCTCATTTTGCGCAAGTCATGAGTGGCTTGGAAAAAAAAATGCTTGTTTATTTGCGCAGGTGATGCAGTGTTTCAGGGCAGCAGTGCGATGTTTCCCTGTGCCACGTATCCAGTTTTGCAACCGATAGAGGGCCCGTCACGTCGCCCTCTGACAGGACGTTAATGAGGAAATGACCGGTATCCCTTACCGTAGATTTGGTTGTTGCATAATTAAGTTTCCAGATTTGGCAAATCTTCGATGGGACCGGCGCCTGTATACACACGCTTCGAGGGAAGTGTGATCATATTTCACCATTTATTGAGGATTGGATGACGGGTGCGGTCTCGTCCATGCAATTATTACAACCAATGGGTCCAGTCAAGATGACCATTGTGTCCAGTATAAAAGCAGAAAATGTTCATTCGAGAGGGTTACACTTGCAAAAACCTGAGAGCTATAGAGTAAGCTGTTCAGAGTTTCCTGTGCAGAGTTCACCCAGTTACAGAGTGATGTGATTCCCAGAGTTCGAAGCCATTGCAGGCCAAAGACATTCCACCAAGTGGGTTCTATCCGAGGAGGAACCTATAGAAGTCATTTTGAGAAGGTTTGAGCGTGATGGCCTTAGAGGTATTATGACGACACCGCCTAAGGGCGCCCAGCCAGGTTCATCACAGACTAGACAGCCGCTACAGATGAGGAGCCAGTCTCAGATAGCAGAAGAATCAAATTCAGAGTTGGAGGAAGAAGTTCATACTGCAATATACTACATTATGCCACGAGCCGAAGGCGCACCAGAAGTAAAAATTCCCAAGAGTGGTAAGTTTCCTGTTTGCATACTACAGATTGATTCTCGAGTAAGGGAAGATGGAGACCTCTTAGGATATGTAGCTATTGCTAAATTCATAGATTATAACCTGGCCGACGCTAAGACATATCCCCAGTTCCAGCCAGACCAGTACCTTACAATTCAGAAGAACCCAAGGACAGGTGCAGACAACTATATTCCCATGGACCATGTTCATATCCTTGAGCGCTCAGGCCTGCTCAATCTATTGAGACTACCACATTTCGGACGTGGCGCAGAGGTTAATGCCGTGGTGCACATCCTACTATCTTGTTTACATGGAGGTTACCTTTGGCTTGGTAACAAGGTCAACCTGAATGTCGACCTCATACATCGCATCACCAGACTATCCAATACTAGTCAGCACCTGACGATAGATACAATAGGAAAGACCAAGGAACCCAAGCTATCACCCACCCTAGTTGCCAGGTACCAACTATAGAGAGGAGGTCGGGCTTACGATATTGCAAGCATATCAGAAAGAACACTCAGCTTTACAGCTAGCTTTCTTGCAACCAAACTGTTAACTAAGGTCCATCCCAAGGAAGTTACAGGGTCCATAATTAAACTTGCTATATAGGTTGCAGAGGGGGAACATTTCAACTGGTCTTTATTTTTGTTAAATATGTTTCAGGCAGATTGTTTGGCGGCACAGGATGAGGCCACCCACCATTTTCATTTTTCATGGTTGATTATACTCTGTGCATTTGTAGGGTGGAAGGAGCCGCCCCATACCCAATTTAGGCAGCTAGCAAGTGGTGAGCCCAAAGGGGTGCGCTATACAAACCTGTGGGAGACTAACCACCCAGAAAAGAAAAAGCTCAATGCGATAGTATTATATGAATACTATACGCTGCTGAAGAAAGTCGTCCTAGAAGTACCACGGATCAGCAAGGAGGTTGTAGACACATATGATGCTCGGCTTAATTTTATGGTGGACCGCCATAGAATCAACCTGAGACCAAAGAGGACTACAAGGGATGATTGGGCTCCTGGCTGGTTCAGGATGACAACACAGGATATCGAAGGCATTATTAAAGACTTTGACGACCAATGGAAGTGAGAATACGAAGATACCACACCTCTACAATTAGATACTGCATAGACAGACCCAGTAGGAAAGGGTAAAGACAGAGTAGAAACCCAGAAACAAGATGAAGAGGATACATCAGAGGAGGATCCCATGAAGAAAAAACAAAAGGTTACAAACCCAAGTGGGGAGATTAAATTGATAGCTAATGACTATGACCGAATTGTAGTAAGAATAAGGGACAGAATGAGAGACACATTTCAGGCGATGCAGGCATCGCAAGGAAAGCTGCAGGGGGCCATAGACCAGCAGTTAGGTGAGTTGAAAACACTGACTGAGAAAACTGCCATAATCCACACTCAGTTGAGCAAGGTGCCAGCAGGAGAAAGTTTGAAACAGTCGATCTCCCTTGAAGAGATCCTAGCGAAGGGTCGTCTCAACACAGTTTTGATTCCACCAGGAAGCATCAGATTCCCTGCATCGATGACGGATCCACCAGTACAGTTTAGGAAACCTGTTGAGGTTAAACTTGCATATTTTCACATTGACCAGTTGCAGATGATCTAGCAGCAGCTAAGCGCAGAGCTCAGAGGTAGAGAGCTTGCGAATTATCAAGAAAATATGCAATTGATGCAGAAGAATGCAGCACTTGCCACCAGTTTTCAGAAGAAGGCAGATGAATTACGAACATATGAAGAAAGGGAACAAGATCTTTCTCAAGTTCTACAAAGCATCGCATTGGAGTTACCCCAATTCCACATTGAATTCACCTTGCCTCTTCCGCAGAAGGTAAGAAGAGTTGCAGACAGAGCAAAGGCTCTGGAGGAAATAGTAGCCAGGATGGAAGAAGCAAAGGCCAAGATGGAAGAAGACCACCAAGCACAGATCGAGGAGCTTGAGGCTCGTGCATGAGACAATTCCTAGGAAGACAAGCAAGCGAGAGTAGAGGCCTTTTGACTTGTTTCTACATAGATGCAGTCTCGCATCGGAGATGCACTGTCAGTACTAAATGATGCGATGAACACATGGTCAGACTTGGATCAGCCACCTAAGAAAGTAGAAATCTAGCAAAATATTCAGCAGATAGAGAATACCACGGTGGTAATGAGAGAAGAAATTAAGAGCTTAGCAGCTCTTCAGAAGATGAGGAAGACAAAGGAGATGAATCGCTTGCAGTATGAGGTGCAGCGATAAAGAACAAAGGAGATACACATCAATGACCTGCTTCAACCCTACCAGGAGCAAATCACTGAGTTAGTCGATACGGTTGAGCAGAAAGTGAAGGAGTTCACTACCACGAGGGAGGAAACTGATGCAACAGAAGACGCCAGTATTAGTCAATCTTTGCTTGACTTGGCACGAGAGTGTGTCGAAGTGATGCAGAAGGAAGTCGCAGGACTTCACGACAGGTTGCAATGAAATTCGTAGGAAGCCAAGGAGAATCTACAGCAGGAGAAGCCCATTGGTAGTGGCTCGGGGAAGAGCCACAAGTATGTGTTAGGGGACTGTTGGAGCAGGGTCCCGTAGCTACAGAAGAAGCTGCCAGTTTAGCGAACAGACAGTTTTGGCAGAGAGAAGACAAGATAGAGCTACGACACCGTAGCAGGTTTCCAGCTATAGAGCAGAGCTGGAAACTGTGAATTTTAAGATAGAGAAGTTAAGGAAGACAATGGTACTTGAGCGGCCTAGACGAGAGAGTTCACCCACTGCATTGAAGGAAGTGGTGGAAGACAGGAGGGCTCAGCTACCCTTATAAAGGAAAAGGAGCAACGAGGTTGAGGCATTGAAGACAAAGGACAGCAAGGGAAGCAGCGCCGGTACCCATGGTCAGCGCTGGGAAGCATGGAAGACTGCAGGAAGCTGTGGTGAAGGGAAGCGGTGCATAGTACCCATGATCAGCGCCAGGAAGCATGGAAGACCACAGAGAGCTGTGGTGTGATGGATAGCGGCTACCTCAAAGTACAGATATGCCAACTATCACTAGTTAGGGTTTGGGTTACTGTTGGGATAGGCCCACAGTGTTGTAATGGCAAGACCTTCGGGCCACCTATAAAGGGATGTATTTTGTATTTTAAAAGGTTGGCGAGTTGGCATTTTGAGCATTTTAAGCCATCCAGCTAGCTAGTTAGCCATTAAGTCTGTTAGCTCACAGCTACCTTGTATTGTAATAGAGTTGAACTCTACTTCTGTTATTAGTTGTAGTATCTTACTGTAACCGGTAGCTGGCTTATAGAGCATGCATGTAACAATCCACAGGGATCGACAGAGAGGGAAGAGTATATTGTAAGAGAGACAATATAGAGATAGAGAAGAGATCTAAGAGAGAAGATCTCAAGCTGCATATGCGGTGCAACAGAACTGTGTTTACCTTCCCCTGAGCTATAATAGAAACACAGTTCTGTGGACGTAACTTCCATCCTGAAGGTGAACCACGTTAAAATCGAGTGTTATGTGATTGAGTTATGTGTTGTGTTTACTTCTTGCATTTATCAGTTATTATATGAACCTTGTTTACAGTTTAATGTATGAATGCATTATTCAGTTCACAGCAATATAGAAGGATAGATATAAGTTGAAGTCTTTGGCATGTTGTATGTGGGTTCATTTATGCTTTGCTTTAAACAGTCACTAGTCACAGTGTTAAATAGCCTGTCATGTTGAGTCCTGCAAGTCGACATGAACAATGCTAAGTGCGCTGAGCCGCGGGAGTAGGATATCGTAGGGAGGCGATACCGCATCGGCAGAGGAGATGTGGTGCGCAATACCATAGGTTAAGTACTTAGCATTGGGAAGAAGTTACGTGTTTCCTGGTGCGCGGAGATGCGATAAGGCTGGAGTCATTGCGAGTCGGTGGAAGTTGCGCGACGTGGAAAGGGAACCGTGCGACGAGAAGAGAGAGATCTCATGGCTAGAAGAGCTGCGAGGCGAGGAGATCGTGCAACGTGAGCATAGGGTCATGCAATGCACAGAGAAAGAGACCTTGTGGCTAGAATAGCTACAAGTCGCAAGTAGGATTCCACGGAACATGGTCCAAGATGCTTGAGTCCTTGGCCAACCCATTAGAATCACTTCGGGTGAGACTTCAGGCCGCTTCGTGGTCTGTCGCCGAAAGGGCCAGTGAGCTAGGGGTGTTGTTGGTTAAACACAGTAAACCCGGGTCTACCCATGATATCCAACAACCTATCACAATCAATGGATGAAATCCTATCCACATGCCATTCCAAAAATATCAACAAGTGTGGGTCGAAACCTTCAGTCAGCGCTGTACAAAACATTTTAAATCTATAATTGCATATAACCATATGTCCTATGATTTCTAATGATAAGCAACATGCCAACGAATTATAATATGCCATGGGAATCAACATAGTATAGGTTTAAAGCTATATAAGTTTTTCTTGCTATCATTTCGACTTCATATTAGTAGTTGTTTGATAGGTAATACTACCTTAGGTTATAAGTTAACACATTTTTTATAACTTGAAATACCATTAGTTATAAGTTAACACATTTGTTATAACCTGAAATACTATGGTATTATAGTTATAATTTGAATACTATGGACAAAACTTGGTTACTATTTTATCCAAGAAGATAGTCATGCTTGTAAACAAGTTGAATAAGTATGGTGTAGTTTAGAACTGGTAAAAGGAAGTATGGAATGGTGATAACATATATTATGACTATAGTGAAAAGGAAAAGCCTTAAACTTCTCATAAAAAAATATTGATGTTGTTAAATGAGGGAGTCTTCAAGAAACTGAAGACTAACATTATTGGAGAATTTTTCATTTAGAGTCGATTAACTCACTGTTAATTTTATAATTGTAAACATAGGAACATGTTCATGCTTTAAGAGAAGGACACCTTGAGTATTGAAGTGAGAATAACTGTGAGATCACTAAGCAATTGAAGTAAATGTAAACCAAGACCATGAGCTCTATGCTCTCTTTTGGAATCTATAAATAAACAATACTGTAAACACAAGAAAGCTAACCATGTACTATATACTTTTGAAAGATAATCATCATACGACTGAAAGAAATTTGGTAAGTAATTTCTCTTGCATTGTTAGTTTTTCATCAAATAAGCTAGCATTATGATCTTAGGATCTTTTCACTGAGAGAATAACAAGTACAACAATAAAACATTAGCACATCACAAGAGACAAGAGACACAAAGAGTTTTCCTCAGGGAAACCATAAAGGAGAAAACCCCGCAACTTCCTTAGAGATAAAATCAACACCAAAACAGTAAGAGATCTCCCAAAAGCAGTAGTCTTCTAGTCCCAGTTTATTTACTTCTTCACAAGTGCGCCACACTAGAGAGAGTGAATGATGAATGTGATAAATAGAGAGTATCACTCTCTACTTATATTCTTCCATTCACTTGAAGTGCATTTTCACACGTAGGCTCGACCTAACAATTACTTACCCGAGTTTACACCTTAATTAGTGTATAATAACTCGAGTGCCCCAAAACTGTGGGGACTTACCTAATGACTTGACATGACTTGTTTACATTATAGATCCTCCCAATCGGAATATCGGGGCATGACAACATGACTCAAATACATAATAGAAACATCCCGAAAAAACTTTGGGGTACCATACATAAGATACATAGAAAAATACATTCTGAAGTTACATATACATCAACACTCCCTCTTAACTAGGAAGGTATTCTTTCGACACAATTTTCAGCACTGGTCTTCTTCTCTGTATCAACTAGATCATCTTCATCTTCAAGTCATCTGGATCTGGATCATCTCTCGATCTGGATCATCATAGAACTAGATCTGGATCATCACTGGATTTGGATCATCATAACACATCATCACTGGATCTAGATCATCTCTCGATCTGGATCATCATCACTGGACTAGATCTGGATCATCACTCGATCTGGATCATTACTGCTGGATCATCATTACTGGATCTGGATCATCTCTCGATCTAGATCATCACTGGTGCTATCTCAAGATTCTTCTCATCACAGGAAGTTCTACAGAGCCAGCCCTTTTTCATGCTAGTTGTAGGCCTACTCCTCATGTAGGTCTTCTCCCAGCACTTACATCTGACCTACTTGTCAGAAAGTCCCAGCACTTACGTCTGATCAACACATGATGCAAAGACTGGCTCAATCATCTCTATCTGATCAACACATGATGCGAAGATAGATACTGTACTTACATCTGATCAACACATGATGCGAAGAATGGCACTGCACTTACGTTTGATCAACACATGATGTGAATACTGGCACAGCACTTACGTCTGATCAACACATGATGCGAATAATGGCTCAATAACCTCTATCTGATCAACACATGATGCCAAGATAGATACTACACTTACGTCTGATCAACACATGATGCAAAGACTGGCACAGCACTTACGTCTGATCAACACATGATGCGAAGACTAGCTCTGCACTCACATCTGATCCTGTAGGAACTGATCCTATAGTCATATCAGAATGGCCCCCAGTCCTCCTCGACTGAGATACCTGGTAACTAACTAGGCGCCTCCATTCTCCTAGAGAATGGCAGTTTCCCTTACATCCGACCTTCTCATCGGAATGGCCAACACTCACATCTGACATGGAAGGAACTAAATCCTTTAGCCATGAACAGAATGGTTGAGCCCTTACATCTGATCAAGTGGGAACAAATCCCTCTATCACATCAAAATGGCTACTCAGATTTTTCACTGAGTGTTCCTGGTAATTGACCAGGTGCCTCCATTCCTAGAATGGAAATTTCCCTTACATCTGTCCTACTAGACAGAATGGCCAGCACTCATATCTGACATGGAAGGGAGCAACCCTCTCACCATGACAGAATGGCTCAGCCCTTACATCTGACCATGGAAGGAACCAATCCTCTCACCATGTCAGAATGGCTATGTGTCTCATCACTTTCTCTGGGAGGAAGCCTCGATCTAGAGAACACCAAGTCTCTCTCTGAAGTACTCAAACTTTATCCTAGCCAATGGATTTGTCAACACATCAGCTATTTGTTCCTCCGTCACAACATACTAGAGATTCACTGCTCCTCTCTGCACCATATCCCTGATATAGTGATACTTGATCTCGATATGCTTCAACCTGTCATGGAACACTGGATTCTCTGACAAGTTCACGCAACTCTGGTCGTCACAATGTATACAAGTAGCATCCGACTGGAGATCAAATATATCAGACAATAGCTTCCGCAGACATACTGCCTCACAACTAGCTGAACAGGCTGCGACATACTCTGCTTCAGCAGTACTCAGTGCCACACAGGATTGCTTCCTGCTAAACCAAGAGATCACACCTGATCCCATACTGAAGCAACATCCTGAAGTACTCTTCCTGTCGATGGCACTGCCCGCCCAATCTAAATCAACATATCCTTCCAGGTTAATATTCTGATTCGCATCGTACTTGAGCCCATAATCAATTGTACCCTTCAGGTACCTCAGAATATGCTTTGCAGTAATCAAGTGAACACTTCTCGGATCTGTCAAGTACTGGCTCAAGGTGTTCACAGCAAAGAAAATATCTGGTCTCGTGTTCGTCAGGTACATCAATTACCCAATCATCTGACGATACATCGTAGCATCAACTGACTCTGATGAAGCATCACTCAAAAGATTTAGGTTCGATGCCATATGTGTGGCCATAGCCTTGTAGTCCATCATCCCAAACCTCTTTAGGATCTCTACTACGTACTTCCCTTGACCAAGGAATATTCCATCTATACTCTGCCACACCTCCATACCTAGAAAGTAATGCATCATCCCCAAGTCCTTCATTTCAAACTCAGCAGCAAGCTTTCTCTTTGTATCAGCAATCAACCCATCTGTACCTATCACAAACAGATCATCTACATACAATAAGAGTATCACCGGGTTGCCATCTTCAACCTTGTAGTAAAGGTTGGAATCTGCTTTACTTTTGGTAAAGCCCAAACTGGATAGAAAGCTGTAAATTCTGCCATACCAGGTCCTGGGTGCCTGTTTCAAACCATACAGGGCTTTCTTCAATCTACATACATGAGACTCTCTGTCATGTGTCCCAAAACCGAGTGGCTGTTCTACATACACTTCCTCTTCTACTACACCATTCAAGAAGGCAGTCTTGACATCCATCTGGTGTATCTTCCACTTCGTCACTGCAACTAGAGCAAGTACTGTTCTGATGGAAGTGTATCTGGCTACAGGTGCAAAGGTCTCTTCATAGTCTACTCCCTCTTTCTGAGAGAATCCTCAAAATACAAATATTTCCTTATACTTTTCAATGCTACCGTATGCAGCATGATTGATCTTGTAGATCCATTTGGAAGTGACAATTGACTTTCCTTTTGGTCTTGGGACAACATCCCAAACATCATTTTTCATGATCAATTGATATGCTTCGATCATAGCATCCTTCCATTCTTTCTATTCTTCCGCTTCTTCATAACTGGAAGGTTCTTTATCAATAAAATCACATAGTAAAGCTACATACCCGGAATTAGATCTGGTCCTCTTTCTTTCTCTGTGATTCT
>LPNX011223485.1:4054-32005 GCA_001517045.1 Pseudotsuga menziesii
CAAATAACACAACTAATTTTCCTGGGAAGAGTTCCAGAACAAATATGTTTAAGTACCCTACTTCCTGCCGGGGAAGAAGAATTTGCTACCGTATACTCTCATTTACCAATTTTGCTGATACTGTTCCATCAAACTTATTAAATTCCCACATCAGTGAATTAGGCCGGGAATGGAGACGAATACCACTAAATTCCAAGTTATGTGTGAAGGAATCCCAATCAAGTTTCCATTCCCCAATCACATAGAGATCCTCGGCCGAGTACCAGTACTGAGATCCCGGGATGATATTACGGGCTTGTGAGAGAGTGACAATGTCCAGATCTTCTAAAAACTCTTGAGGCAATGTGAAAGAATCAAGAATGCCGATAATAGGATCTATGCCAATCTGCACGTTTTCACCATTACCCACTTGCCAAGCGAGACTTCTTCCAATTAAGTTTAGTTTGTTATCAAAGAAGTAGAGTTTATTGGTTATAAGCTAAGTTTAGTTTGTTATCAAAGAAGTAGAGTTTATTGGTTATAAGCTAAGTTTATTATTGTGATCTTAAAATTTAAATTATATAATTAATGTGAGGGTGAAAACATGAACTTGGGAAACACTTTTGCTTGTTTTTTGACAAAACAAATTGCAAAATTGTATGTTTTTCAACTTCAACCCCTTCAAACCGATATCTTTCTTAGGAATTTCACCTTGAAGTAAACACAAATGTTTTAGAGAATTGAATTAGCTACGTACTCATATTAAAAAAAAAAAATATCGACATATAGTGGGGCAAATTTGGAGGGCACCAACGACATATACTTTAAAATTTTAAGTATGAATAATGAGTGACCTTTGTGCCCTCCTCTTTTCTTAGAGAAACGAAATGTATAATCATAATCTACACTCATTGCACTTGTGCATGGACTATATGTTTAGGAGTTTCGGACTTATACGCTATTTTTTATTATTTATCGAAATAATATATGTACTAAAAACGGTGCCTTATAGACACATGGTTTTTTCATCTCATTTTCTTTCAAATGTGACTCTTATAAAAAAAACTAAAAGCACCCTTTTGAAGAGGACACTGCAAGGAACAACCTTGTGATTTAAAAAAAAAAAATTGGCTTCGTCTTCGTGACGATATTGAATTTTTATTGTCATTGATTTTTAAGTCACTAGTTTTTTTAATGATAAAGTTTAGAAAAAAAATCATCAAAAATAGAAATCCTAAATGAAATTAAAAATATATATATATGATGAGAAAGTAGATTGAATGATGAATCTACTGGTATAAACTCCGATAGGTAATTCTCATTTTTTGCAGTGTTTTAACCTTGCTAAAGTCAGACATTTCTAAAAACTGCAGAAATGGTGCTGGAAATGTTGACAAAAAACCCCTCGGCCGAGAGATTTAAATTTTCTCAGATGAGAGGTATTTTAGCTCGAAAAATAACCCAGAGTTAAGCAAATTTCTCGGTTGAAAGTTATTTTAAACTCTCGGACGAAAAAATAAAATATATCTCGGCCGAGAGTTTTCTTCGAGAATCTTTTTATGGGCCCACCATTAAACTCCGATGATTCTGACGGGATTACATACTTCTCGCCCGAGAGGTGTATGAATAATCTCTCGTCCGAGAGAATTTTTATCTATATCAATCGAGAAGTTGTAAATTATTTTTTCAGCCGAGAGTTGGTAGAGCGTGTTTCAGCCGAGAGTCCGCAGAGCATTTTTTTGCCAAGAGTTTCTTTGAGCATGTTTTGTCCGAGAGTTTACAAAACGTTTTTCCGCTGAGAGTTTACAAAACGTTTTTCAGCCTAGAGTTGGCATAGCGTTTTTCAGCCGAAAGTTGGTAGAGCTGTTTTCAGCCGAGAGTTATTATATCCATATTGTAGCCGGGAATTCACATATCAAATTTTTCAGATCTGCTGAGATTTCACATATCAAATTTTTCAGATCTGCTGAGATTTCACATTATTCTTGAGGCCACAAATTTTTATTTTTATCAAGGTATTTTCTTTAACCCCTGTTTTGGTAGGCTCTTATTTTTTTCATCAAACACCTTCTATGAAAACTAAGACTATGGGGAGATATCCTTCTTGATAAGATAGAGCATGGTAGTTTCAGATTTTTTTTATCATTCAACCATTAATGACAGCAAGCATTTTCTCAAGGCCAACTGAGCTAGTTTCCCAAAACTTAGTCATTTTCATGACTTTCTACAAAGTTTATCCTGAAACCCTATTTTGGCAGATCCATATCTTCTTCCTCATGAACCTTCAAGTCGATCTAAAGATGTGGACAGGTAGACAAAACACCCATATACACAATGACCATATGGTGCGGTAATTTTCTTCAACCCACAAGCTATGGCGGTCATTTCCTTGAGGCCACTTAGGCAGATTTGCTACTTTGGTGTAAAAACAACTTGAACCCCTGTTTTGGCAGGCTGTTAATTTTGTCATCAAACACATTCTGTGAAAACTAAGACTATGGAGAGCTATCCTTCTTGACAAGCTAGAGCATGGTAGTTTCATATTGTTTTAATCATTCACCCATTAGGTACGGCAAGCATTTTCTGAAGGCCACCTAAGCTATTTTTCCAACACTTAGTCATTTTCAGGACTTTCTCCAAAGTTTATCCTAGAACCCTATTTTGGCAGATCCATAACTTCTTCCTCGGGAACTTTCAATTCGATATGAAGATGTGGACATGTAGACAAAACACCCATCTACACAATGACCATATGGTGCGATAATTTTCTTCCACCCACAAACTATGGCAAGCATTTCCCTGAGGCCACTTAGGCAGATTTGCTACGTTGGTTTAAAAGCAACTTGAACCCCTGTTTTGGTAGGCTGTTAATTTTGTCATCAAACACCTTCTGTGAAAACTAAGACTATGGAGAGATATCCTTCTTAACAATCTAGAGCATGGTCGTTTCAAATTTTTTTTATCATTAACCCATTAGGTATTGTGGGCATTTTCCCAAGGCCACTTGAGCCATTTTTCCAACACTTAGTCATTTTCAGGACTTTCTCAAACATTTATCCTGAAACCCTACTTTGGCAGATCCATAATTTTTTCATCAGACATGCTTAATACAAATTGAGATCATGTTTAGGCAAAAATATCAATAGCATACATCTTGACCATATGTTGTGGGCATTTACTTTAACCTATGATTTAAATATGGCAGGCATTTTCTTGAGACTACTTCAAGGTAATTTTACTTTCTTTGGTGCAAATCCTTGTTTTTGGCATGTACCTATAAGTTTTTCGTACAATAGTGCTTAGCATATTACTCTTGTTAGGTTTGTTGTTATCTTTTTCTCAATGTATGTATGTAACTCCCAATTCTCATATCTTTTCATGCATTGGATTTTAGGTTTTAATTCCTTGAACATGGGAAATCGAAGGATCTACAGAAAAAAAACATGATCGCACCAGAACTGATGAAGAGGCAAGGAAGGACAAAAAGCGTGAAAATATGAGAAAGTTAAGAGAAAATAGAGCAATGGAAAGAAATGTGGAGGCACTTGGCGGTGACAAAGAAATGCAAAATGTGAACCTCGCACATGGTGGTGATGAAGGAATGCAGATTGTTGAGGAACACATTGATGAAATAAATGAAGAGCATGGAGGTGACGAGGAAATGACAAATGTGGAGCAAACTATGGGTAGCGTCGATATTGAGCCCATGATTGGTGAGTAAATAAATTTTGATATATGTTTATAATTTTTATTTAAATATAATATATATAAACTTATATATATGTATATATTTGATTTGAACGAACTCACAATTAGCTAAATTCATATATTTATTTTTATGCAGGGTCGACATCCAACATACAACATCCTACCACACTTACCAATTCATAGAGATTAATTAGAATCTGCAACAATATCGTCATTAACGATACGTTTTTGGAGAATATGGATTCAAGTAAAATTGAAGAAATGGGACCTTCGATGCAAGAAATGGGACCTCCGATGCCTGATCATACAGCTCGCCATAGAGTAAAAATGATAGTCAAATAATATTTTGAAGGTATTTTTTGTCATAGAACAAACTCAATTGTTAAATATGTTGTTAAAGCGAAAATGTCTAAGAAATGCAATGACATTATTGGGCATTAAAAATGTCAAAGAGGCTAAATCAAACGAGATTGTATCACAAAATTTGACATCGGTCCTTGCATCACTTTCAAAAAAGCGATCTCATAATTACATGGTTGCTCGTAAATCTATTCTAATCGGGGTTGTGGCAAAAAACACTGTAAACAGTCGTTTGTTGTCTACTACTGCAAGAATGTTAAAAACATAAAGAAAAAGTTTATGGAAGCATAAAAACGTTAGAGTTCAATTAGATGAGGATGATGAAGTTGCATGTTTAGGTGTTATATGTAGGAAACCTTATCAAGATAGACTTCCAGATAATGTGAGAGACGAGGTGAAAGAGTTTTGGCATTTAAACTCTTGTGTCTTACCAAATGAAAAGGATGTTGTGCGACGTCATATATCGAAAGGAAACTATGAAACTCATGCCAAACACATAACAGAGATCACTCAAGTGGAAATGTTCAAAACTTTTATGGAGAGTAATGTTGATGCGAAGATTTCCCTTTGCACATTTGTGAAGCTTAAACCATGGTATGTCAGGCCCATCGTTGTTCGTGACACATGCTGTTGTCGATACCATGTAGAATTCGAATTATATTATGAGAAATTTCTAGATTGTGGCATGCAGTGTTGACCAAATAACCCCCCTTTTGTGAGTGTTCGTGAATTTGTATCTAAAATACTATCTGCACGAGAGAATGATCAAGTATTCTATAAGAAACAATGCGTCGGGGGTAAAAAATGTGAGGAATGTTTTGATTTGGCCCTTTTTAATGCTAACTACCACATTGATGCAAACGATCCTCAAATATCAAATCGCATTATGAAATGGAAGAGATATGAATATGTTGATTATACTCCTGTTACAGATTCAACATCAACATCAAGAAAGATTAATTTAGTTGAAAGTGATATCTCTTTGATAGATTTTATGAATTTGTTTAGGGATCAAATATATAAATATATCAAGCACTCTCACTCAGCATGATGGTAGGACTTACAGTTCAAGCAATCATGAGATGTATTTGGAAAAGGAACAATATTATCCATTGTCGATTTTGCTGAAAATTACACTTTCACCGCGCAAAAGGAGATATAGAGTGAGTATTATCATTCAGATCAGGTATCTATACTTGTTCATATTATGTATAGACATGCAGAGCTTGATGTCGATGGTTTTGATAGCAATGAAAATAATTGTGAAGCGATTAAGGAGTATCATTTCTACATCAGTGATGATCGTACACATGATACATGTTTTGTTCAGAATTGTTTTGGTATGCTTTATAAAGAATTATCAAGACGAAAGATCACTTTTAAAGAACATTAGTTGTGGTCAGATGGTTGTGCTGGTCAATTTAAATCAGCGCGCTCATTCTTATGGTTGTCTCTCCTTCATAGAAACATAGATGTTTGCCACACATGGAGCTTTTTTGAAACGGGACATGGAAAAGGAGAACACGATGTTGTTGGGGCCTGCGTGAAACGTGCACTCAAGAGATATCAAATGAATCACTCTGATTCGTGCCTTGCAAATTCAAACGATTTTGTTAATTGGTGCAAACAAAATTTGAGCCATGAATTCAATGAAAGGATGGGTAATGTAAGAAGGTTTTTCGGGAATATTGCAATGGGTGATGTTGACAGATCAATGCCACATAATTGTACTGCAATCCCGAAAACAAGGGGCTTACACTCCATTAGGAGTAAGAAAATGGCAAATATACACGCAATCGAGAAACGAAAGTACTCTTGCTTTTGTATTGCATGTATTGATGATGTAGAGTCCTTGGATGAGTGTCAAAACCAGACTAAAAAATTTGTGAAACCATGGAGACACCAAGAATTGACACCATTGCCCCCATTTGGAAATATCAGTGATGCAGAACTCGATAATGAAGCGCTTGTGATTGACAAAGATTATGATCGTGTTTCTGATTTGGTTAGAGAAGGTGATGTATTTGCTTTCATTGCACCGATAGATAATCCAACAAAAAGTGCATTATTATTTATTGAGATGCACTAGGTCAAAAAGCACGTTGATGCAAGAATTTAAAGACCCGTCAAATTATACGTATGGTGTGGATTCAATGGTTATAATGGTACATTTCTTTGCAGAAGTAAGGAAATGTAAAGACCATATTCTTTTTCAAGACTACGAGTCAGATGTTATATGTGCTCAATACAGTAATTTGGTCATAGCAGCCCAGTTGCAGTTGAAGGTAGTGAAGAGTAGGAAAAATTCCAAGCATCGACAATGGAAATTGTCGATAGAAGATCATAATGCCATTCTTGATAATATGCCATTGGCACATTTCGTATGAATAAAAAATACATCAAGGTTGACGAATTTTCGTTCTTTGATTATAGGGTGGGTGGGTGGGTGGGAGGGGCCAAATGAGCTTCCACCTTCACGTGGTTGGCCTTGTCAGTAGAGAATATATATATAATTCTCGAAACTAAGAGAATCTCTTTCTGATTCTTATTGTTTACATGTAGACGGAAACACTTAAAGCAAAGGAGTATAATATATTGAAACATTCTTTTCAACTTTATGTGAAGAAAACCTTCTGTAATGTAGAAATGGAGGGAATTTACGTGTAATGAAAATAAGTTTGATTGAGAACAAAATGAAAGAACATTAATGATTACACCTCCATTGCATCTGGTTTCATTTTCATTTATTATTTTTTTTCTACAAATAGAATGGTTACATACAATGATATCAATTTTAGCAACCTCCCTCTTTGACCTTCCTCAAAATTACTTAAGTTTTGTGTGCTCAAAGTGCTGATACATTCAATAGAAAAATCTATTACCATAACCTTATTTTACGAGAATTAAAACCAATAGTGTATTTATATTTTCAATAGTTCTTGATTATAAGTTTCGTTAAAGCTCAAAGTGCTAATATATTCAATAGAAAAATCCATTACCATGTAACCTTAAGATTTTACGATCATTAAAACCAATAGTCTATTTTTCTTATCAATAGTTCTTGATAATAGATGATCAACTCATAGTATTGATGAGCCTATTCTTCCACCATGCTAGATATAAATTATAATGAACTACATTTCCTTATTTGAAAATATCATTTCCCTTTCTTTTTATTTATCATGTCTAAAGGGTTTCCATGACATTTAAATCATTAGTTCCTTTTGAAAAGTGTGTTCTATTAGTTCCTTTTGTTTGGGTGCAAACAAGATTCATCCATGTAATATTCATAAAATTTTTACAACGGAAACCTTGTCATAGTAATAAGATAGGTTGATGCAATCTCCTTATATTATGTGCACTAAAGAAGATATTCAAACCCTAACTCTAAACTATTTCAGCATGCTCATACATGCCAACCATAAACTCATCTTACATTCCTATATATGAGTTTCAAAAAGACAATAAAGTAGTTTTGAAAAATTACAACTATTTATAATATGGACACATGACTTAATGATACATTTTGATGCATTGATTATCTTGGCAAGATGAGCTTATTAGTTCCTTTTGTTTGGGTGCAAACAAGATTCATCCATGTAATATTCACAAAATTTTTACAACGGAAACCTTGTCATAGTCATAAGATAGGTTGATGCAATCTCCTTATATTATGTGCACTAAAGAAGATATTCAAACCCTAACTCTGAACTATTTCAGCATGCTCATACATTCCAACCATAAACTCATCTTACATTCCTATATATGAGTTTCAAAAAGGCAGTAAAGTAGTTTTGAAAAATTGCAACTATTTATAATATGGACACATGACTTAATGATACATTTTGATGCATTGATTATCTTGGTAAGATGAGTTTATTAGTTCCTTTTGTTTGGGTGCAAACAAGATTCATCCATGTAATATTCACAAAATTTTTACAACGGAAACCTTGTCATAGTCATAAGATAGGTTGATGCAATATCCTTATATTATGTGCACTAAAGAAGATATTCAAACCCTAACTCTAAACTATTTCAGCATGCTCATACATGCCAACCATAAACTCATCTTACATTCCTATATATGAGTTTCAAAAAGACAATAAAGTAGTTTTGAAAAATTACAACTATTTATAATATGGACACATGACTTAATGATACATTTTGATGCATTGATCATCTTGGTAAGATGAGTTTATTAGTTCCTTTTGTTTGGGTACAAAGAAGATTCATCCATGTAATATTCACAAAATTTTTACAACAAAAACCTTGTAATAGTCATAAGATAGGTTCATGCAATTACATTATATTATGTGCACTAAATAAGATATTCAAACCCTAACTCTAAACTATTACAACATGCTCATGCATGCCAACCATAAACTCATCTTACATTCCTATATATGAGTTTCAAAAAGACAATAAAGTAGTTTTGAAAAATTACAACTATTTATAATATGGACACATGACTTAATGATACATTTTGATGCATTGATTATCTTGGTATGTTGGTGTTTTTGGTGCACTTAAAAAATAGCTCATGCACATATTGGTATGTTAGTATTTTTGGTGTGTTGTAAAAATAACTCATGCACATACTCAAAACTTTGAATATAGGGTGATGAAAAACAAGAACATTATGTTGCATGAATAGTGATGGTGATAAAATACAACAATTTTAGCCTCACAAATGTGTCAAGGGTGATCTTATCCCCATTATTTATGTCATGAATATTCTAAAACAATTTCACTAACTTGGCATTAGTTTCACACTCATCGAGCTTCATATATGAAAGTGCACCATGCAGCCTTTTCATTCAATGAAACATGAGCATGAAGATGGCAAAACACTTTTCACCTTATCCCTCATAGTATATGGAGGTCTATCTTCATATGGAAGCTTAAAAAATTAACCCAACAACAAATTTCATCATCTACATCTAATTGAACCATAAATATTTTATGCTTACACAATAAGAACACACTCATTGACATTAAATGCTTGTAACATTTACCTTGTTTTATTATTTGTATCCCTTGAAAATGAGTTTTGATCATAGCATTTACATTTCTGTATTGTCTTAAATTTCATTTGCAACCATGTTCTCAAATAAAACAAGGAGTGGTTCAAAATTCTACATGAATTATGTGTCAAAACCATACCAAAAAGACACATCTAAAATTTATCATTTTGCTATTAAAAAGGGGTCAATTTTACAAATACAGATTACCATTCAAATGTAACTGTTAAGATTCAACAAATTAATAATTACATATATATTCAGTGCAACCGTCATTCTTGATACCGTAGTGCAACCCTCATTCTGGATAATAACCGTAGTAAATATGATCATAACCCATTGTACATGGTGCCAAAAAACCTGGATAATACGCTGCATAAAGATGATCATCAGTAGTACATGGCACTGAAAAGTTGCTAAACACTAAGACGGTAAAACAATGTCAACAAAGTAAACTCTGCATACATAACAAGAGGACCCTAAACCCAAAATTCGGCAAACCTAAACTATTGCAATGTCTGAAAGGAATAAAAACAACTTCAAAAGAAAAAAACAAATAGAAAGAAAACTCAAAATATTTCAGTTTGATCATCTCAATCACTGGTTTTTGCTGAAATAATCAATAGTCAACAATAAATCAGAAATACAAAAAACACACAGGCAGATTGTCAACAATAGCAAAGGATGACAGTCAGCTCTGGAAGCTCAGCGTTGTGGGTATGAATGTAAGCCTATGGGCATGAAAAAGGGGAGATTCATCAATTGCTGTGTGCTTTTCTCTGTAGGCTATGTGAAGCAAATGTTTTCTACATGTGTGTCTAGCCATCTAATCTTGCATTCATAGGTAAATTTCTGCATGTATGCACAACATATTTACTCCCATCCATTCATAATTTCTAGACCTCTTAGAAGCCCCAAGACTCCACATTCTGAATAGGGTTATTGGCATTAGTCACTCACCTCCAACCATCCTAAATAACTAAATTTAAACAAATCATTTAAATTTATGTTTTACTAAAACAAATATTCATTAAATACTAAGCCTTCATTGCCTAAGCCACTATATCATCACTGCAGAAATGGCCTTGTAAAAAGAGGGATTCAACAACTCGATCATAGGTATTGAAGACTACTTCCCCCATAACATAAACTCACCCTAAAGAGAGTGCTACATACAACAAGCCATTTCCATAATAGCTCTATTGCTTCAATGAGCTATTGCATATTTTTGAGAGATTGGCTTTATTTTTCCTCATCTGTACTCTACTGGTATATTTTTGCAAAATATTTAGGGTTATATATTTCATAGAGTAAGTGGTTCTTTAATCTATCCATCTAAAATTTGTACCATATTTCCTTCAAAAACATTGTGTAAACCCTAGAAGGGGGCCTACAATTCATTATTTCATTTAAAATCTCAAACATCTTGGTGATGATAGTTTCCAACACATATTGGTGAGAAAAAAACCAAGATTTTGACTTCAGAGACAACCCTACATATAAGACTAGAATGGGAGTCTCTACCTACAAATTTCATGCTAGGTATATGTATACATATAGATATGTGTTCTCTACACTTTTTCAAATAATGCCACAACTCATTTTCAGATTGAAATTCATTTGGATAATTGTGAGGCATGAGAGGAATTGAGCTATGTGAGATATTGACAACTTCAAGAATAGTTGTAAACTTGGTTGGGTAGTTGTTGAATATCATGCACCTTCCTAGTGAACAATCTGAAAATATCATGACAACCTTTATTGGAATTTCCTTCATCCTGTCTCTTTTTGAAGGGAGCTACTGATATGAGGCAATCAAAGAAATCTATATGAATCCCCTTCTAGTATGAAGGGAGCTACTGATAAATGCACAACACTAAAGACGCATGAAAAAAATAAGGCGAGCGCCCGCCATATTTAGAGAATTTGGTTTATTTGATGATGTTCTTTGTGAAACTGGTAATAATTTTATAGGGAGCCTGGATGGATCCTCGGCTAAAGTACTGTTTCCCTATAGATTATGGAAAGAGCTCCAGCCTTTGCGGCTTCTTGTGTAGACAGAGACCTCAGAAAGTGCCCTACTACAAGATGTGTTGAAGGGGAGCTGCCCAAGGTGTTTTTCAACTTTGAGCAGTGAACTAAGCAAATTGAGGACAATGAAAGCTGATTCAGTGCCACTGTGGCACCTTACAGGGCAGTTAAAACTGTTTTTGAATAATTGTTTTTCATATGTGTTTTATGTTGAAAATATTCGTTAGTGTCCAGATCGAGTCAGAAAAGAACCAAACATTATTATTTAGAACCATCATAATGCCTTTTCCAATGATACTGAGTTATTCAAATTATGCTTTTGTGTAGAGATGTCATTGTTCAAGTACTATGAGCAATCTCTTGAAGTTGTTTTCTCTCATACCAGTGATAAATTTACAGGGAGGCTGAGGAAATGGAATAAAAAACAGTCGAGTTTGTTACCAAAGATGAGGGGTCCTCATGTTCTCATGTCAGGTGACTTAGCTGGGTACCTTGATGCACTAATGTAATTGCCTAACTGATGTGTTTTCACTTCCTAAGGAAAAAATGAATCACTAAGTATTTTGGTCACTTTGATGTGAATAGGACCATTGTGAGTCCAAGCACTGACAAATCCTTTACTTGAAGCAGATCCAACATACTTGAGCCATGTGAAAATTGTCCAAAAGTGGTTAGAGCTGCATTCATTCTCTCATATGCACATTCAAGATGGTGAAGGTGTAAGAGGTGAGGCTCAAATGGCCAATATCTATGCATCAATAAACTAGTATTCAAAGGAAGACTGATAAATTCCATTAACACAGTCAGATAGAATGTAATGCAGACACCATAGGATTGTGAATACCTAACTCTCCACAAACTAGTTGGGCAGTCTAGAAGTGGTTCTGGACATCCGAGATCAAGGAACAGGACTGCCAAAGACAAACATAAATGTGTTCAAGTTAAGAAATGATAATATGTAGCTGGTGGTAGGAGAGGACACAGTTTTAAGTTAGATCATTCCAATGCAATATAAAGCTCTAGTAAAATGGTCATGAGGAAGCAAATGGAGGAAAAAACGCTCATGGAATGGATTGAGAAAGAGTGGATAGGGATTCTAATCCTTTCTCTAGGATGGATGGGTTTCATTTTTAGGTGGAAGGAGGATGTAGAGAGGATTCAAAAGAGTATATGTGGTTCTGGGTTCCTTGTCTATTAATGATCAAATATTGGTCTCTATGCTTCAATTCATGAACAAAAAAGGCTCCTAGACACCCGGATTTTCTCTTGGAATCATCAGGTTTTGCACAATGCTTCTGAAATATAGTATGTTGGCTCAACATATTGAAAACCACTCATACCTGGACCCAAACCAATAGTGTTCGTGAAGTATCGTTCCCATACTGGTCTTGTTTCCCACAAGGAATTGTGCTTTACTCCCCGAGGTGAAATCATGCAATCTAGTGTAGAGCAACCCTATTATCAAACTTACTGTAGAGCCACATACAATCATGATAACCATATGGTGGGCCACAGATAGGAAAGGTCTCACAATCTAGGAAACCATCTAGGGAGTGATGACACACATGCCCCCCACTATATTTTGAGAGTTAAAATATAACTCTTTCAAAAGGTAAATACATTATGATTTCAAAAATATATTATGGAGGTGTTGGGGCCTAGAAATTCACAGGCGACAACAGTAAGGGATTCTCCTCAATCAACGGTCCCAACTAGCCTGTTGACTGTTTGGTATAGGGAATCCGTCCGGTTTACGGTCCGGCTACCGTAGGTCAAAGTAACAAAATAAAGGTTGTACCGGTTACGGCCCGGCCCACCGAGTTTTTGCTATTTTTTTTTTGACTTCATGTATGATATGCAAGTGCCTAACTAACAATGCAGGGTGCCATAGATGCGAGGAACAGTCACAATGTGATGCGCAGGTTCTTACCTCTCGTCTTAAGGTTCACAAGCACCTAAAACACATACAACATAACACAAAGTAAACTAACAACCTAAACTATCCCTAGGGAGCAGAGTTATTATTCATTGGTGAGTAATACATTTTGTACGTGCATTATGAAGAGTTACAGATAGCTGATACTTCATTCAAGACACATGAACAATTACAGATATTTAAACAACCAGATAGCCGATTATTTTATAAACAACATTTATTACTCACAGTGGAAGACATCCAAAAAAATACTAAAGAACACTCAACAAGAACATAGGTTCAGGAAGTTAAATACTCTCACAGTAAATGAAACACAGCTGAAAACGAAATAGTTCCTCTTCAACATTATTCATTTAGTCGCATTGATACATTCCACCTTTCGCTCTCTCCAGTGACAAAAGTTGCAATTTCTGACTGTAAAACGAAGTAGTTCCTCTTACAAGCAAAAGAGTTTACAAAATTTTTAGGGGAAAAGCCCTTTCTAAGTCTTATCTTTACAATATTTAAACTACTGCAGCCAATCACTTGGCTGCCTCCCAGTTCATGACCTTTCAGTTCCCAACGCTTCAAATGCCTTTCTTCTTTTGCGTGTACTCACGAGCAGTTGAGTAATTGCTGGACCTTTTGGTTCTGTGTTTGGTTGCCTTCAACTTTGTTCTTTTCCTCGCGACCTTGCCGGCATTTCGTCCTACCTGCAGTCAATGGCTGTGCATCATTCTTTGAAAAAGCGTGTTAAACATTAGCATTATCCATCTGAAATGGTTAACCATAAGAAAACAACCCGACGCCTTTGTTAATCTAGAAAGAATTTCGACTGAGCCTTGAGCGGGAAATATATAAGTCGGCAGTCAGAAGGCTTTGGCATCAGACGCGGAAACACTTTCCTGTCCGCAACGGCGGAAGGGAAAAGAGCTAAAGTGGTGCGAAAACGCGGGCTGGAGAGACTTAAATCGGAAGTCGGACGGCTTTGGACATCGGACGCGGAACGACTTTGCCAGCCGCAGCGGCGAAAGGGAAAAAGGTTAGTGCACGCGAGAAGGAAAACTTCACATTGGACGTCGGAAGTGTTTGGACATCGGAAGCTGAATCGCTTTAGGAGCCATAACGGCGGACGAGGAAGAGGTAGTAGCTTCCGATCCAACAAAGATAGACGCACGACCTAAATCGCTAAGAGTTTTAGATAGCTTTAAATTTAATCAAACAGAAACCTGGTAAACTTCCGTAACGACGATCCTCCATAAACACACCTGGCTCAATCCACAAACTTAGGAAGTGCGACTCATCATAAATTCCAACATGGAAATTTCAAACAGATCGTCAATCAAACTTCAAAACCATTAAAAATACAACTTGCTCAAAGGCTCAAGAGTCCAAAATCAACAAATAATGCTAAATCAGGGAAAGGGGGCCCAAAATTTTAATAAATTTGGGGAGACTTGTTGCAGCTGCAACAAATGGCGATTACTTGGTGAACCTAGATCTCTGGGCGATTAATCTTTGAGTGATAGACTGTTTAATAGCAAAAGCATCATATTGAATTCTTCCAGCAATATGGATTTCTCAAATGACCGGAGTGTGTACCCTTAATCATTGATGACAGTCCGATTAGGGAGAGTGGCAACCAGAATCGTTAAGTCCAGATAACTATGCTGAGCCCAGAGGATGAGTTTCATTATTACCTTTGTCTTCAGGTGGCTAAAAACTTTGGACACCACAGGATTGTAGCATATGGTAAACAGAAATATTCGTTTGTTCCTCATTCCCATGCCATTTTAACACTTTTCTTGTGCTTTTGGACTTTTGTCCCTTTTTATACGAGTTTGCTTGCATGCCTTTCCTACTGAATTTTAATTCAGGATCCTCTATCCCATAGTGTCCTTTTGTGTGAGTAGGGTACTTTAAGTTTAAGCTCACGGACGGAGAGGATCTTTCGGCAATTAAGTACTTATGATTCAGCATCTGCTTTGACGTACAATGCTTTTCATAGGAGTTCTTTGATTCTTATCGGCTTTTTGGCATTCGTTTCTTGGCATGGGATCATTTATATTTAATATATTGTTCACCTTGCTTCTTTCCATGGGTCCTCTACTGTCATCCCCTAGACATTTTAAGTGTGACGTGGATGGAACATCAACATAGTATTCCGGACTCTTGGAATCCGGTTTATTTCACAGGGGTTAAGCAGGACTTCAATGCACACAGAATGATTCGAGAAAATGACTAAGCTGGAAGAAATTCTTTTGTATAAACAGCAACCCATAGTATGATCACTAAAATGATCATCACTCCCAAAAATTTTGATGTTCCCCATGCAACCGCAGGTTCATCCCCTTTATTGAAATCAACAAAACAAGCTAAAAAACATGACTCAAAAGATAGCCAAATAAATTATTTATATACAAGACAGAAGAAATCAAACAAACTCAGGCAAAATAAGGCTTGAGAACCAAACCATTTACTGGTAGGTTCTCCTCCCACCCCTACAGATCTTGAAACTTGTAAGTAGAAGGACCAAGCCTGGCTGCAATCTGAAAAGGACCTACCCACAACTGCTGGAATTTGGTATGCTTTCCTTTCTCATCATGGGGGTGGTCCCATTTGAGGACTAAGTCTCCTCCTTCAAAGTCTTTTGTTCCAGCTTTATGCTTGTCAAACCATCTCTTAACTGACTCTTGTTGTAGCTTAAAGCGTTCTTTGGCTTTAGATCTGGCCTCCTCTGCTTTCAGGAGATTATATATTCTTATTTGTAAAACTTCATCATCCGACCCCCTAGACTCTTGAGCTAGTATGGAAGATGGTACCATGATATTGGGAGGAAGGATGGCTTCTTTACCATAGACAAGGGTATATGGAGACACTCCTATTGCAGATTTGGGGGTGACTCTATCAGCCCACAGGGCGTTTGGTAAGGCTGAGTGCCAACCCCTTTGGTTTTCTATGACAGTCTTCTTTAGGATTCTAATCAGATTTTTATTAGAGGATTCAGCCAGGCCATTCCCTTGTGGATAGTAGTTAGCAGAATAATGCAATTTTATTCCTTTATCATGAGCAAAAGCCGTTAATTTAATTGACGAAAAGTATTTAGCATTATCAAAAACTAACGATATTGGAACTCCAAACCTGGTCATGATATGATCTTGCAGAAAGCTGATGACTTAGTCTTCATTTATCTTGCGCAACGGGACAGCTTCGACCCAGCGAGTGAAATAATCAGTTGCAGTCAGAATGTATTTGTGTTGGAGAGAAGAATTCGGTTTTATTTCTCCAATAATATCTAGCCCCCATTGCTCGAATGGTTTCGTATTCATCACAGGCTTTAGGGGTGCTGCTGCTCTAGGCTGTCTTCCACCACACCTTTGGCAAATATCACATTTCCTAACATGTGCATGTGCATCCTTGAAGAGTGTAGGCCAATAGTAACCAGCTCTGAGGATTTTGTGGGCTGTAGTGTCTCTTGAATAATGTCCCCCAGCAGGACAGTCATGCAATTTTGACATTACTTTCTTTGCATCTTCTTTTTCTAAGCATCTTAGGAGAACCCCGTCATAATTCTTTCTGAATAATACTCCTTCAACAAGTTGATAGGAGGCCGATTTAAGGCGCAGAGCTCTTCTTTGTTTGGAATTCCAATGCTCTGGCAACAGCCCTGATTGCAGGTAATGCACGAGGTCTCTATACCAAGACTCAAGAGCTGTAAACAAAGGACATACATCCACTGCATGTAATTCAGCCTCATCCTCCCATGCTCGTTCTTCATTGTTCCCGCTTTCAGTCATCAATTTGCACAACCCTTGACCTTTCACTATAGAGGCTAGTTTGAAGTCAAGGTCGTATTCTTGAAGAGTCATTACCCAGTTGCCCCTTCTTTCTCCTAACTCTTTCTGTATGAGAAGGGATCTTACAGCTGGGTAGGGGACTATTACTTTGGTTCAATTTTTTAATATCTAAGGCCTGAATTGCTTCACTGCCTTAAATACTGCGTAATCTTGCTTGTCAATGGCTGGGTAGTTTAATTCAGCCCCTTGTAGACCAGTACTCATAAAGGAGATTGGGAATTCATCCCCCCCTTCTTCCTTTTGGGTGAGCACAGCTGGTAGCGAATAATCGGATGAAAAAGTATATAAAATAAAGTCTTTATCGAAATCTGGACTTTTCAAGGAAGGTGCATGTGCGGCAACAGTTTTAATTTTACTGAAAGCATTCTTCTCAAGTTCAGTCCACTTGAACTGTGCATTCTGCTTGACCATTTGCTGCAGTAGCTTAACAGTCTGGGCAAAATCAGGCACAAACCTTCGTACGAAATTTATGGTTCCCATGAAGGATTGCATACCCTTTTTATTATGGGGCAAGGGGATTTGTTCAATAGCCTTGATTCTTTCTGGGTCTATGGAGATCCCTTGCTTTGAAACTATGTGTCCCAACAACTTTCCTTCCGTGACAGTGAATACACACTTCTTAGGATTTAGTGAAATGCCGTACTTACGACAATGTTCGAAAATTTGCCTTAAGTGAAATGCGTGCTCTTCTCTTCTCTTTGAGAATATTGCAATGTCATCAAGGTACACTACAGCACTTCGTCCAATCAATCCACGAAAATCTATGTTCATATCCCTTTGAAATGTCACTCCAGCATTAATCAACCCAAAAGGCATTCTTCTATAGGCAAAGGTTCCCCATTTAGTTCTAAACGTTGCCTTTAACCTGTCTTCTTCGGCTACTAATACTTGATTGTAGCTAGAGAAACCATCCAATAATGAAAACAGTTCAGATCCCGAAACCATCTGTAGCAGCTGCTCCATGGGTGGCACAGGATAGTTATCTTTATCTGATGCACGGTTTAAGTTCCTGAAATCCATGCAGAGTCTGATTTCCCCATACTTTTTCCTTATTGGTACCAGATTTGATACCCACTCAGAGTGTCTGACTTTGAAGATGATTCTTGCGTCCAATAACTTCTTCACTTCACTTTGAATCAGCGAGTCCAATTTTGGGTGCATTTTCCTCAAAGGTTGCTGATAAGGCTTGACGCCTGCTTTAATGGGAACGACATGCTTGATGATGCTGGTGTCATACATTTTCAAATCTTCATACGTCCACACGAAAACATCTCTATATTGTTTAAATAGACTGATGAATTTGTCTCTTTCTGTTGGTGAACAACATTTGCCGAGATTCACGAACTTAGGAGTCGTTTCAGTCCCCAAATTTATCAGCTCGAACTGTAGCGATGAGCTGTGGGTCTTCACGTTGGGTGGTCTTCTGAATTTTTCATTTAAATCGAACATTTTTTCCAACGTTCTGACTCTTTTAGGAATGAAATTATCGTATTTCATCTCAGCCTGATGCTCTTCATCATCTATGATCGCTCCTTTAAACACCTCATCATTCGTTAAACATTCTATGATCTGCTGGTCGTCATCGAATACTCGTAGGTTCGTAATCATATAAGGTACAGAGGGCCTGAAAAGTAGTTCAACAGAACATCGATTATTAGTGGGTACGAGTCTAGCGGCTGATGTGGCCAATAGATCAGCAGCTGCGTTTTTTATTCTTGGGATTGAAATAATGTTAAATGCATTAAAATATTTCAGCAAATCCCATACCTCATTCTGGTAAGCTTTTAAGTGGGGAGAAAACAATGTATCTGATTCCGGATTTGTTTCACAATAATTTTCGAGTCCCCAAAAACTTTCAGATTACTTACCTTTAATTCAATTGCCTTCTTTAGTCCTTGCACCAGTGCTTCGTACTTAGCTGTATTATTAGTACACTCAAACTCTAATCTACATGAAAGGAAATGTTTATTCTTCTGTGGGTCAATCAGGACACAGCTAGCCCCTGACCCTTCTAATGTCTTAGAGCCATCGAAAAATAAATTCCAAAAATCATTAACTATTGAAAACGAATCTACTCCTACTGCTAAATATACTATTTTACAGTCAATCTCATCAGCCTGTGAGAATCGAAGGAGATCAGGATGGGTATCATATGTGTTGCTGGCTTCTTCTGCTTGGTAAATGCCTGGTTCCAACTCAATAAAATAGTTTCCCAAGACAGAATCCACAGGTTCATTCTTCTCTTCAAGTCGAGTAACATTGTACTTCATGTGAGGCTCTCTTAAAATCTTGATCTGGTTCGGACTTCCTTTGTATGGAAACCACAGATGTGACCAATCAGAAGCGAAATATCCATTAAGTTTGGCCGACCAATCTCTGCTCAGGATAAGGCCATATGTATCTGGTATATCAGCCACCACGATATTAATGACCTGGCATACTTTATCATTTGAAGCCAAATGGACTAGGACATCTTCCATCTCACCAATTACCTTCACATCTGTCCTGTCCAACTGAACTACTCTCCATGGGGATGGCTTGGGCTGCCCATTGATTCTTTTACAGACAGATATCGGCGTGACATTAACAGTTGCCCCTGAATCTACCAAGCAATTATGTACATTGTAGTTAAAGATTTCAAAAGTAAGGAGGAACGGTGGGTGCTTGTGCTTGGACTTACCTCCACTGCTGTTCTCTCCAATCTCTTCTTCTTCTTCTGGTTGATTGTTAGTAGGCGTCTTCTCATCTGATGTTTCAAGGGCTCTCAACAGCCTTTCTTTTTGTTGCGGCACTTTGCACATCTCGAATAGTGGAACATTCGCCTTTATCTTCTTTAAATCCTCCACAATGTCATAATCCATCTGCTGTTCCGTGGGATGAGTCCTATCAGCATTCTCCTTACCTTCATGTGGCTTGGCCGTTGTATCATTCTGTCTAGGACTTTGGCTGGTAATAGTGAATTCTGGAATTGTATCAGCCAAAGATTTGTCTTGAAATCTCTTCTTAACATTTCTCTGCAGCCTCTTAATCTTTGGAAGTATAAGACTGTCTTCCTTAACCGTCCCTTGGCTCCTCGTGGCTACGTTGGTTTCTATAACGTATTTATACCCCTGAGTTTTTTCTTCTTCAGCATCAAATAGTGAGACAGAATTCCATAAAGCCATGGTTTCCTCTTCATGTTCTTTAGTAGACGTGGAAGCAGAATTTTCCTTTCTTTCCTCATTTTCCTCTTCGGTCGATCTAGAATCTAACAGCTGATTCATGACCAACGTCATCGAATTTATCCACTGCGGACAATTCTTCTCAGAATGTGGCTGTTGGTGAAATGTGAAAAAATTATCCAAGCCTACCTCTGTTAAGTTCGTAGATGCAGTATTGTGAGGAGGAGGTTGAGACTGGTGGTTATCCTCTCTTTTCTTATAATATGGCTTATAAAAATTTTGTGCTTCCTTTTCTTTCTCCATATCTATGATTTTATTGGAAAGCTTCTGCATCATTTTGGCCATATTCTCCAAATCTGGAGACTTTTCTTCCTTAGGCTTGGTAAACAATAAGGTTTTTCTTCCTGTACCTTTCTCTCCAGACTGTTCTGGATAGTCTTCAATGCTCTCTCTTTCAGCCTCCACCACTTCTGCCTCTTCATAGGTTTCTGTCAGAGTAGGCTTGGCCCTTCCTTTGGCAAACATGGCCAAATCAGGGCCTAAAGCTGAAGTATAGTATTCAATAAGAACTTTGTCTGACGGCTTATCTGTTTCAGAGAAATTCTTTAGATATGCTGCAAACCTTTGCGTGAAACTGTGCACTTTTTCTTTTCTTTCTTTCTTCAACGCGCACAGCCCTTTGATGAGAGCTGCATGAGTTTTCTGAGTTGCATACTTACTTCTGAACATTCTTTCGAAGGTATCCCAATCAGGGATAGAGTTAGCAGGAAATACAAAGTACCATGACACTGCGGCTCCTTTGAGGGTATGCAGGAACAGTCTGCATACCACGTCTTCATGTTCCTCAGCCCTTAATCCCTCAATTGCCAAGTAAAAGTTTTGTAGGTGATCATCTACTAGTATTTTCTCATTGGGATCAAACTTGGGCAACATCTTGTCAAAGGCTTGAGGTAGGTCATGTAATGGAGGAGTCAGGTTTAATGGTGATCTGGCCCTCCATGCAGGTGGCGGATTTGGCGGGTTAGGTGGTTGATTTGCGTTTACGCCAGCCATGAGTCTGGGCGGAGAGTGAGGAGGTGAACCAACTGGAGTGTGAGCAGGAGAACCGTGAGGGGTTTCTGGGCCTTCTTGATTCAAAGGTAGCATGACTTCCTGCAAGGCTGTTTCTACCAGCTCTTCCCAGTCTCCAACCAGCACTGAGCCTTCCGCTTCAGGACGATCCTTCCTTTTATACTCTCTTCTGGGCAGTTCGGGGATGATTGGTAATCCTCCAATCTTCTTTACATATGCCCTGGTGTGTCTTCTGAGATCATTAACAATTTCGTTGTCAACAGAATATAGATGTTCTCTTTCTTCCAGAATTGGATTATGGAACCCACTGCTTTCAAAACTGTGACCGATGGAATATTCTCGGGAAAACGAGTTTCCTCAGCCAGCCATACACTAGCGGCCCTCCTTCTAGCGCCAAAACTTGTTGGGGCCTGGAAATTCACAGGCGACAACAGTAAGGGATTCTCCCCAATCAACGGTCCCAACTAGCCCGTTGACTATTTGGTATAGGGAATCCATTTGGTTTACAGTCCGGCTACCGTACGTCAAAGTAACAAAATAAAGGCTGTACCGGTTGCGGCCCGGCCCACCGAGTTTTTGCTATTTTTTTTTAATTAATGTATGATATGCAAGTGCCTAACTAACAATGCAGGGTGCCATAGATGCGAGGAACAGTCACAATGTGATGCCCAGGTTCTTACCTCTCGTCTTAAGGTTCACAAGCACCTAAAACACATACAACATAACACAAAGTAAACTAACAACCTAAACTATCCCTAGGGAGCAGAGTTATTATTCATTGGTGAGTAATACATTTTGTACGTGCATTATGAAGAGTTACAGATAGCTGATACTTCATTCTAGACACATGAACAATTACAGATATTTAAACAACCAGATAGTCGATTATTTTATAAACAACATTTATTACTCACAGTGGAAGACATCCAAAAAAATATTGAAGAACACTCAACAAGAACATAGGTTCAGGAAGTTAAATACTCTCACAGTAAATGAAACACAGCTGAAAAAGAAATAGTTCCTCTTCAACATTATTCATTTAGTCGCATTGATACATTCCACCTTTCGCTCTCTCCAGCGGCAAAAGTTGCAATTTCTTACTGTAAAACGAAGTAGTTCCTCTTACAAGCAAAAGAGTTTACAAAATTTTTAGGGGAAAAATCCCTTTCTAAGTCCTATCTTTACAATATTTAAACTACTGCAGCCAATCGCTTGGGCTGCCTCCCAGTTCATGACCTTTCAGTTCCCAATGCTTCAGATGCCTTTCTTCTTTTGCATGTACTCACGAGCAGTTGAGTAATTGCTGGACCTTTTGGTTCTGCGTTTGGTTGCCTTCAAATTTGTCCTTTTCCTCGCGACCTTGCCGGCATTTCATCCTACCTGCAGTCAATGGCTGTGCATCATTCTTTGAAAAAGCATGTTAAACATTAGCATTATCCATCTGAAACGGTTAACCATAAGAAAACAGCCCGGCGCCTTTGTTAATCTGGAAAGAATTTCGACTGAGCCTTGAGCGGGAAATATATAAGTCGGCAGTCGGAAGGCTTTGGCATCGGACGCAGAAACACTTTCTTGTCCGCAACGGCGGAAGGGAAAAGAGCTAAAGTGGTGCGAAAACGTGGGCTGGAGAGACTTAAATCGGAAGTCGGACGACTTTGGACATCGGACATGGAACGACTTTCCCAGCTGTAGCGGCGAAAGGGAAAAAGGTTAGTGCACGCGAGCGGGAAAAATTCACATTGGACGTCGGAAGTGTTTGGACATCGGAAGCTGAATCGCTTTAGGAGCCGTAACGGCAGACGAGGAAGAGGTAGTAGCTTCTGATCCAACAAAGATAGATGCATGACCAAAATCGCTAAGAGTTTTAGATAGCTTTAAATTTAATCAAACAGAAACCTGGTAAACTTTCGTAACGACGATCCTCCATAAACACACCTGGCTCAATCCACAAACTTAGGAAGTGCGACTCATCATAAATTCCAACATGTCAATTTCAAACAGATCGTCAATCAAACTTCAAAACCACTAAAAAGACACGTGCTCAAAGGCTCAAGAGTCCAAAATCAACAAATAATGCTAAATCAGGGAAAGGGGGCCCAAAATTTTAATAAATTTGGGGAGACTTGTTGCAGCTGCAACAGGAGGCACAAATCACTTTGTTCATGTTGAAAGTTGTACTTAGAAGTGGGAAATCAATGGTTTGCAACCTTAGTTTTGAATTCATAGTTTGGGACCTATTATGAAATTAAAGGCTTGGTATTTACATGAAAAAAATAAAAGGAAAACCAGGAGTTGGTCAATTTCCCAGTCTACGTTTTGTGACGATTTCTCTTTTGTAGTAAAGTCTCCTAAAGTGAATACAACTTTGAAACTGATTAAAGAATTTTTTCTTACTAACAAGTTGCATAATTCCCATGTTATTGTTGTGTTCCCTGACCATCAAGAACTAGCTGCAATTAAGATCTGTATTAGACAATTGGCCTTCTTTTGTGTTGCAAGGAGATTGATTGGGCTTGAGAGGGTGAACATGATTTATAGGATTTCAAGAATCTATCATTTAAGGAACTTGAAGGATCCAAGGCTGTTAAGGTAAAGAGTGAATATGGTGGTAATGTTTCATATACATAACCCCTAAATTTGCAATGATTTAACAATGGGGGTGAGGAGAGACCCATGCTTGCTTATGTTGTAGATTAGTGGGATGAAAAAACTATGCATGAGCTCATAAATCTAGTACTTTAGGTATATAAGGACCTGATTCCATAGATTTTCATTGAAATCAAGGGAATAATGGAAGAAGCGGGGGATATGAAAATTCAATTATGGCCAGATGTTATCCCATAAGACACCGATTACAAGATTAATCCCAAAGTTAAAGAAAAGGTGAAGAAAGAATCCAATAGAATGTTAGCTACCTGATTGATGTTTATGGTTGACAAATCTAATATGATTATCCCAATCATGTTTCAAATGAAGAAGGTGTAAGATTAAATCACAAACAAGATTCATCCATACATAGTTTATAGTTCACGGTGGTGACGAGGAGAGCAAAAACAAGCTGCTACAACACCCTCGGTGGTGACTAGGGCTTCTACAGTAGGCCTGGTGGCAGCACCACCACCCTTGGTGGTGGTCTAAGGATACAACAACAACCTTGTAGGTGGTATAAGGCTACAACAACAGACTGCCATAACCTTGGTAAAGGCCACGGGTAGCAGTAGACCACTGCTCCAACCTTCTCTAGAAGTCTAAGGCAACAATAGAAGGTTTCAGCGCTCGAGTAATATTACCATGCAAATAATAGATTTGAAAACACTTACAACAGCCGTAAAAATAGTAGTAAATATTCCCTTATATTGTTTGATTGTGGTGTTAAATCACTTAACATATTCACCCTTAACTTATGTCAAATCAACAAGACATATAGTGCTGGAAATTACAAACCATGAAGAATATTGATTGTTGAAAATTAAATCTAAAATTTACACAAGTATTAGACAACTGGAAACTTAAGTAATATGAAATATCCATAAAGATGAAGTTCATGCACACATGATAGCCTTATCACAAGGCTAGTACAATATTCTATCCCTCCAAAACCCTATCTAGGGAAAATGATGAAAACCCTTGCTTAGAACAAGGAGATCCAACAAGCATGCATCACACAAGAATGTCCTCCAAGGCAATACGTCTCCTCTTTTGGGTAAGATTTCTCCTCTTTTTTTCTCTCACCAAGTACAACCTAGGGTTTCTTCTCAAAATCTTCATCTCCTAATATACAATGGATTAGACCCTAACCAGGTAGTCTTCAAGATGCTCTAACAAGCTCACCGTTCTAGGGATACATGTTCCAAAACTCACCATAATCTTAGACTTTTTGCTTTTGTTGCATATAATTTGACTCTAAAAGAACAGTAAAGTAAACTGCATGCAAAATTTTAGCCTGGAATGCAAAACAGTACACTTGAAGAAGCTTGGTGTGTGAAAAACCAAGGTGAAACATCTCAAACTTTTTGGTTTTGTTGCATATACTTCGATTCTAAAAGAATAGTGGAGTAAAGTGGACGCAAAATTTTAGGGTAGCTCAAGTAGGGATCAGGGTTAATCCCATAGGGTAGGTGCCTCTGTTTCATTCCTTACTCAATGTCCCTACCAGGTCAGGTGCCATAATCTGCACCAACACGTTTACATCAGGTACCATCTATGAAATGAAGGGAAACCCATGTGGTTTTACTTAGAAAAAAAATTGGATGCAAAACTTGGGCATTTGACTAGTTCCCCTGTGTGTTTTTTGATTTTGCTACTGTGGTAGAGATCATTCAAAACATCATTACTTGCAAAGGTCTAAGAGAATTTTCCATCCAGTCCGATGACCAAAACAACAAGAAACTGAACACAATAAAAAAATAGTATTATCCAGAATTTCAAGCAATCTGCCATGAATGCACCACATAAAACTTGAATCCATGCCCTTTTCGGTTTCAGGGATTGGCCAAAATAGACAAGAAAGAAATGAGGATTGAAGTCTCAACCTTGTAAAATGCTACATAACATAACCATGACATTAACCATGCTACATAACCATAACCATGCTCAAAATTCATGTTTGCTGCCAATTTCAAAACAAGTTCCACTACATGAAATTATAGATAGAACTCTTACCTCGCAAATTTTGCAATTGTCTATGAAAAATATATCAGAAATATATCTTTGCTTTGGCTTGGGACAATGCAAGTCCTGGATTATTAGTGATTAGTTCACCAACCAAAATAATAATTTCCAATTTTCATATAGCAAACAATAAAATATTTAACAAGATAAATCATTAAACAAAGTGCTAGATTAACAGAGATTTTTTCACTAACCCAAAAAAAATTACAAATTTTCATCTCTTTCAACTTAACGCTCTGTTGGTCACTGCGTTAAGGTTGGTCATTGAGATGTCATACCATATTTCATGTACAAGGATGAATAAATAAAGTGCAGGAGATATACAACATTAAGGAATCAAAACCATTAATTGAATCTGCCTTATACTCAGATAATTCTGATTTTGATCTTGTCACCAAAGGGACAAGTCAAACACGGTAAACCATATACGTACCTTGAGAGAGGGTTAAAGCAGACCGAAACTGACCTTAGACTCTTAGTCACTAGAAAGATAGGTTTCAATCAAAAGCATAGGCTTGAGTATTTCAGTCATGTCCAAAATAGTCATGCTAAGGACACACCGTCACTTAGCACAAGAGACACTCAGTCATATGGATACCCTCTAATAGTCATGTTGAGTAACTCACAATCCAAACTTGAAGAGAAAACTCACAGTCACTCCAGGGATAGAACCCAACAGACAGGAAAAACCCATAAGAACTAACGCTGAGAAAATCGTGAGGTAAGCAACTTAGAAAAACGTAGAGACTCACACTGAGAAAAATTGTGAGGTAAGCGGACAAGAAAGATACAGAGACTCACTTTACAAGATGAGACGTAAATAAAGAAAATACAGAGATCAAGCTTAGCCCATGAAGAAAAAATAAATTGCAGAGGTAAAACTCAAAGCGTGAATGAACAAATCGCAGATTGTGAATGAACAATTCACAGAGGTAAAACTCAGCCCCTGAAATGAACAAGATGCAGAGGTAAAATCATGGAGTGAAATTGCAAAGGAAAACCCGAGAGACAAACCCATAGGCAAGAGGAGAAAATCAGATGGCATAGGAGATAACCCCTGCTGGAGAAACTGACGATAGCAGACATCCCAGTGAGGTAACAGGCTAAGAACATGGTGAGATAACCCTAGGACCAAGTAAGAATAGGACCTTGACTCAACAACCACAAGAGCAAAGTGAATCGTAAAGGCGAACAACCATTCAATTAGGACCAACAAGACCAAAGACTTTTCTCTCTCTCAAGGTACATAGTTTTATATATACTTTTGTCATCGCTGTATAAGGGGAACGTCCAAATGGATGGTACGCTCCTTTTGTCCTCAACCAACTTTTACAAGATAGATCATCCATACATGTCTACGGAGGAAACATAAAGAGCCCACTTCAGTATATCCAAGGAAGTGCTCGGTGAAGTGTCCTAATATCAATACCCTCAAAGGAGAAACGTTGTCATCCTCAAGACATCAAATATGATGCTAAAAGACTCAATCATCCATACTCGAAGATAAAGCAACCAAAAGGTTGAAGAGTAGGAGGTACAAGCTCTGCTCTAGAAGTGTTGTAGCTTGTCTTCCCCAATAGTTATTTCCTCATAATTTTCAATGAAGGAAAGTAATCCCACAACCATGGGGAGCACTTCCTTAGAGATACTGTCTGCCCTCTTATTGTGTTCTCTAAAGACATGATGAAAGTCTAAAGTGTGAAAGAAGGCCTTCAACTCCATAATGTTGTCACACCAACCATCTAGATGGAAGGAAGAGAGAGTTGTTATATGATCTAAGCCCAAAAACTATGCTAACAACCAACTGTCATAAAATAGTGCATACTAGCTCAAAGTGTCCACGCATGTGGGCTCAAAACATTATGCAATGCTAGCACCTGAGTGAAGAAGACTACTAGTGAAACTCCCATAAGAAAGCAACACTGGTAATAGGTCAAACCACCAACAAACTACATGAATATGTGTTCCCAAGCTTCCAAGTGTAAAGGGCAAGAAAACAATTAACTGCGAACTGCTAAATACAATGAAAAGTACATACAATGAATGTGGAGCACTATTGATTTGCATTTATAGCATATCAATCTAAACCTTCGAATTGGAACACCAATGGATCCTGATTTTCTATGGGTTAAAATTTCAAAATGAAAATCAATATATGTATATATATATATATATAT
>LPNX011223485.1:34752-60895 GCA_001517045.1 Pseudotsuga menziesii
CTCAACATCTATATTTGTGCCACTAGCCTCTGTTTCTTCTGGGTCAAACAAATTCGTATCATCAACGCCGTCATCATTCATGAATTTGGTATACTCCATAAATTTCATATATTAAAAACATTAGATTTCATATACTAAATTTCATATATTATAACATACTTACGTACCATGCCCCTGTTTTCATTTTGTCGAGCAACATTGTCGCTTATAATTGTCTCTACAGTATGTTGCATACTGCTCAAGCTCTAATCGACTCATACTTTTCAAGTGATCGTCAGAATAATCATCAAATGGGCCTGCATTCATACTGGATACAGATGAAATACTATGTAGGCTGATTTCCACCCCTTCCAATGCAGCCCCAACACGGTCTCGTATCTCTTCCCTCACCCCTCTTTCTATTTGGGATGTTGTTTCCAACTCCTCTGGTAAAGATACGAGTCTAGGATGCGGTTGTACTAACCGAGGCATCAGACGCCTATAATGAACATCTCGTCATGCATCAGGTCGTTCATATGTACGACCTTTGCCAACAACATAGAAACTAGATCCCGTATCTGTATAGTCGGGGTACATGTTAAACCGAAACTCTGCAATTAGCATCTTGACAAAATATTGAGGAACCTCGTCATTATTTGGGAACTTTCCATATGCACATAGTAACCTTCAATAAATGTGTGGTGCAATCAAAGGATCATTGAATCTTGCGATCTTTAGACATTTTTTGTCTTTAGGCCGCAAGTCAAAAAATGAGAAGACCATTTCTTTTGTGACAAATTTCTTTACTTCTTCAAACTTGTGGCGACCCATAACTGAAAATCGCCTCCTATGCATCATATCATGAAAAATATGGGTTGATGGTCCAACCCCAAGATATGTCTTGATCAAACAATTTAGATTATGCAAAACAATATGGATACATTGGAGTACCAAAAGAGAGATTTGAAGATTCAAGTTCTGCCTTCAATCTAGAGGAACGCTTCTTCATCTCTTCCACAGTCAGCATAGCGATGTTGTCTTCCCAAGGAGTATCCTCAGGAACATCTCTAGGATGATTGTAAATAGGATCATATCTATCATTTTGAGCATATCGATGCACTCGACGATGCCTCCTTGTATCGAGAGGTGGATTAGGATCAGCATCAGCAAACCCTGTAAGAAGATGTGGGTGCAAGTATTAAAATATATATATCTAATTTTTCAATCAAATTATACATGTCCATATAAAATGTGTTCATTAGAAATACCCGATGCATCATCTTGTGCCCCATCATTATTGTTAGAACATCTAGAAGCACCTGTACAAAACCAAAAAATGGCAATCACATGTAAGTTAACAAGAAAAATCATCAAACAAGATTTCTAGTTAGAATGTACATGTGTAAACAACCTCTACCTGGTGATGGCATATCTAAGGAATAAGACACTAAGTGTGTCCTATGTGTTTGTCCATTGGCCCCTGTAGACCCCTCAAACATACGTCTGTCATGCTCAGAGCCACCACCTGTGCATGTAACAAGATCTTAGAAATACCAGGTAAAATAATATTTATGTTCATATAGACTTGAGTATGAATTAAATAACAACTAAATTTACCAGACGATGACCTCAGGGATTGTGGCTACATAGTAGCCAAGATTACTTCAGCCTGAAGCTGTGAAGTTGTGCATGGTAAGAATATTCCACATGTTAAAAAACATGTCAAACAAGAATTCTAGTCAAATTGTACGTAAAGAATCTCTACCTCACAATGGCACCCTATGTGTTTGTCCACCAGCCCTTGTAGACCCATCAGACAGACATCTGTAGTGCTGAGAGCCACCACCTGTGCACCAAGATCTTATCAAGATGTGTACAAGAATATCTATGTTTATATAGAATTCAACATGAAATTAATAACATTTGAATTTACTTGACGATGACCTCAGGTACTGTGGATGCATAGTAGCCAAAATTGCTTCAGGCTGAAGCTGTAAAGCTGTGCCTGATAAGAATTTTCCACATATTAAAAAGCATTCCAAACAAGAATTCCAGTCAAAATGTATGAAAACAATGTCTACCTAGAAATGGAATCTTATGTGTTTGTCCACCAGCCCCTGTAGACCCCTAAAAACAATGTATGTCATGCTGAGAGCCACCACCTCGGCACAACAAGATATTAGGTTTAGATGTTTAAAAGAACATTTATTTTTATATAAACTTGAATATGAATTTAATAACAATGAAATTTACCTGACGATGACCTCTGGGTCTATCGCTGCACAGTAGCCAAGCTTGATTCACCCTCAAGCTGTGAAGCTGTGCATGATAAGAATTTTGCACAGATTAAAAAACATGCCAGACAATAATTCTAGTGAAAATGTACACGTAAACAATTTCTCTACCTGGCAGTGGCATATCGGCCCTTGTAGACCCCGCAGACAGACGTCTATCATGCTAAGAGCCACCGCTTGGGCACAACAACATCTTAGATTTAGATGTGTAAAAGAAGATTTATTTTTATATATACTTGGCTATGAATTGAATAACAATTAAATTTACCTGACGATGACCTCTGGGTCTGTCGCTGCATAGTAGCCAAGCTTACTTCACCCTCAAGCTGTGAAGCTGTGCATGATAACAATTTTGAACAGATTAAAAAACATGTCAAAATTAAATTTACCAAATTTAACACTGTGCACCTACTCATGATGAGAAATTCTCACATTAAAAGCATGTCAAAACATGTCAAAGAAGATAAATATATTTCTGGATACAATGATTCCTCGAGTGACATATTTAATGGGGCTAGAAGATACACATCTAATGGTAGACCTCACCAAATGAGCATCATGACACAAAATTCAGTCCCCAAGGATGGTTATGCATGCGAAACTAGAGTGAAACACATCACGTGGTCTTCATTTGGAAGCCCTATAAAATTATGTTGTTGATTAAGAAACACGTTTTACTTGGGATAAGAGAGGCTTTCTTGGACATCTCTTTTCCTTCTTTGCAAAAATGAGCACAAAACTAGACTGTGAAATCATTGGACATTTTGTTAGATACATGTCCCTATTCTTCAAAATTATAGGACAAAAGTGGTGTCCCAATAAGTTGTTACCCTCGCCACCGGAGTTCAAATACCACTTTCTTGCATGTTTCCTCTTAGTGAGTTGAATGTTGATTAGCTATACATTAACTATTCATGAGTTATTAACATGGCCTTGTGCCCTGAATAATCTAGGATTTACCATACGTATCATCCTTGGAATGAGAGGAACCACCCAGGGGGTTCCCTCCCAAATATGTTACCTATAAAAGAATTTGAACAAACATTTAGGGGAAAAATTTCCAAATATAACAAAAAACACCTAAATACCTTTAAATATTAAATTAGATAAATTGGTCAGCTACCAAAAACATGAGCTTCAAGAGTATTTATTTCTACTCATCTTGCCACTATGGCTTAAACTCGAGATTACTATTTTCTACTTGAGTTTCAAGAGCATTTTTTTCTACTCGTCTTGCCACTATCTTTGAAATATTCCTAAAAGTGACATGCATGCAAACCCTAAAAATGGCATGCATGCAAACCCTAAAAGTGACATGCATGCAAACCTTAAATTGACATGCATACCCTAAAAGTGACATGCATGCAAACCCTAAAAATGGCATGCATGCAAACCCTAAAAGTGACATGCATGCAAACCTTAAATTGACATGCATACCCTAAAAGTGACATGCATGCAAACCCTAAAACTGACATGCAAACCCTAAAAGCTATATAAGAAGGTTAGTTGAACCAAAAGGATATCATTGTTATTATTCATCTTTTGGAACACGTTTTGGGAGCTTGGTGAGCTACTTAGGGTTAGGGAAGATTGCCCTGGCCTAATTGGATTTGGTGGCGAAATCTATACAACCTAACCAATTGCTAGGGTGAATCATCCAGATTCACCATTGTGTACTTCATTGATTGAATAGGAATTTTTGAATACAATGATTCCTCAAGTGACATATTTAATGGGGTAGAAAGATACACATCTAATGGCAGACCTCGCTAAATGAACATCATGACACAAAATTAAGTCCCCAAGGATGGTTATGCATGCGACCCTAGAGTGAAACACATCATGCGGTGTTCATTTGGCAGCCCTATAAAATTATGTTGTTGATTAAGAAACACATCGTACTTGGGATCAGAGAGGATTTCTTGGACATCTCTTTTCCTTCTTTGCAAAACTGAGCACAAAACCAGACTGTGAAATCATTGGAAATTTTGTTAGATACATGTCCCTATTATTCAAAATTATAGGACAAAAGTGGTCCCAAAATGTTGTTTCCCTCGCCACCAGAGTTCAAATCCCACTTTCTAGCATGTTTCCTCTTAGTGAGTTGAATGTTGATTAGCTATACATTATCTATTCATGAGTTGTTAACATGGCCTTGTGCCCTGAACAATATAGGGTTTACCCTGAGTACCATCCTTGGAATGAGAGGAACCATCCAGGAGGTTTCCTCCCAAATATGTTACCTAGAAAAGAATTTTGACAAACATTTAGGGGACAAATTACCTAATATAACAAAAAATACCTAAATTCCTTTAAATATTAAAATAGATAAACTGGTCGGCTACCAAAAACATGAGCTTCAAGAGTATTTATTTCTACTCATCTTTCCACTGTGGCTTACACCCAAGATTACTATTTTCTACTTGAGTTTCAAGAGTATTTTTTTCTACTCGTCTTACCACTATCTTTGAAATGTTCCTAAAAGCGACACGCATGAAAACCCTAAAAATGGTATGCATGCAAACCCTAAAAGTGACATGCATGCAAACCCTAAAGTGACATGCATACCCTAAAAGTGACATGCATGCAAATCCTAAAAGTGGCATGCATGCAAACCCTAAAACTGACATGCAAACCCTAAAAGATATATAAGAAGGTTAGTTGAACCAAAAGGGTATCATTGTTATTATTCATCTTTTGGAAACACATTTTGGGAGCTCTGTGAGCTACTTAGGGTTAGGGCATATTGCCCTAACCTAACTAGATTCTGTGGTGAAATCTATACAACCTAACCAATTGTTAGGGTGAATCATCCAGATTCACCATTGTCTACTTCATTGATTGAATAGGAATTTTTGAATACAATGATTCCTCAAGTGACATATTTAATGGGGCAGCAAGATACACATCTAATGGTAGATCTTGCCAAATGAACATCATGACACAAAATTCAGTCCCCAAGGATGGTTATACGTGCGAAACTAGAGTGAAACACATCACGTGGTCTTCATTTGGTAGCCCTATAAAATTATGTTATTGATTAAGAAACACATCTTACTTGGGATAAGTGAGGCTTTCTTGGACATCTCTTTTCCTTCTTTGCAAAAATGAGCAGAAAACCAGACTGTGAAATCATTGGACATTTTGTTAGATACATGTCCCTATTCTTCAAAATTATAGGACAAAAGTGGTGTCCCAAAAAGGTGTTTCCCTCGCCACCGAAGTTCAAATCCCACTTTCTGGCATGTTTCCTCTTAGTGAGCTGAATGTTGATTAGCTATACATTATCTATTCATGAGTTGTTAACATGGCCTTGTGCCCTGAACAATCTAGGGTTTACCCTGAGTACCATCCTTGGAATGAGAGGAACCGCCCAGGAGGTTCCCTCACAGATATGTTACCTCGAAAAGAATTTTGACAAACATTTAGGGGACAAATTACCTAATATAACAAAAAATACCTAAATTCCCTTAAATATTAAATTAGGTAATCTGGTCAGCTACCAAAAACACGAGCTTCAAGAGTATTTATTTCTACTCATCTTGCCACTGTGGCTTACACCCAAGATTACTATTTGATACTTGAGTTTCAAGAGTATTTTTGTCTACTCGTCTTTCCACTATCTTTGAAATGTTCCTAAAAGTGACACACATGCAAACCCTAAAAATGACATGCATGCAAACCCTAAAAGTGACATGCATGCAAACCCTAAAGTGACATGCATACGCTAAAAGTGACATGCATGTAAACCCTAAAAGTGGCATGCATGCAAACCCTAAAACTGACATGCAAACCCTAAAAGCTATATAAGAAAGTTAATTGAACCAAAAGGGTATCATTGTTTTTATTCATCTTTTGGAAACAAATTTTGGGAGCTCAGTGAGCTACTTAGGGTTAGGGAAGATTGCCTTGACCTAATTAGATTCGGTGGGGAAATCTATACAACCTAACCAATTGCTAGGGTGAATCATACAGATTCACCATTGTGTACTTCATTGATTGAATAGGAATTTTTGAATACAATGATTCCTCAAGTGACATATTTAATGGGACAGCAAGATAAACATCTAATGGTATACCTCCCCAAATGAACATCATGACAAAAAATTCAGTCCCCAAGGATGGTTATGAATGCGAAACTAGAGTGAAACACATCACGTGGTATTCATTTGGCAGCCCTATAAAATTATGTTGTTGATTAAGAAACACATCTTACTTGGGATAAGAGAGGCTTTCTTGGACATCACTTTTCCTTCTTTGAAAAAATGAGCACAAAACCAGACTATGAAATCATTGGACATTTTTTTATATACATGCCCCTATTCTTCAAAATTATAGGACAAAAGTGGTGTCCCAAAAAGTTGTTACCCTCGCCCAAGGAGTTCAAATCCCACTTTCTGGCATGTTTCCTCCTAGTAAGTTGAATTTTGATTATCTATACATAATATATTCATGAGTTGTTAACATGGCCTTGTGCCCTGAACAATCTAGGGTTTACCCTGAGTACCATCCTTGGAATGAGAGGAACCACCCAGGAGGTTCCCTCCCAAATATGTTACCCGGGAAAGAAAAATGAGAAACATTTAGGGGACAAATTACCTAATATCACAAGAAATACCTAAATTCCTTTAAATATTAAATTAGATAAATTGGTCAGCTACCAAAAACATGATCTTCAAAAGTATCTATTTCTACTCATCTTGCCACTGTGGCTTACACCCAAGATTACTATTTTCTACTTGAGTTTCAAGAGTATTTTTTTCTACTCGTCTTGCCACTATCTTTGAAATGTTCCTAAAAGTGACATGCATGCAAACCCTATATATGACATGCATGCAAACCCTAAAAGTGACATGCATGCATACCCTAAAAGTGACATGCATGCAAACCCTAAAAGTAGCATGCCTGCAAACCCTAAAATTGACATGAAAACCCTAAAAGCTATACAAGAAGGTTAGTTGAACCAAAAGGTTATCATTGTTATTGTTCATCTTTTGGAAACACGTTTTGGGAGCTCGATGAGCTACTTAGAGATTGCCTTGACCTAATTGGATTCGGTGGCGAAATCTATACAACCTAACCAATTGCTAGGGTGAATCATCCAGATTCACCATTGTGTACTTCATTGCATCAGAGATTCATTGTGTTTAGGGAATTGTTGGAGCTTCCTTAAAGTTTATAGTTGGGCGTATTCGTTCATTAATCATGGCAGCGATCCTATCATTGTTGAGAAAGGGGGGTCTTCACAAAGTTCTGGGCAACAATATTCCTCTATACTGCTACTGCTGAATTGTATATTGAAATCATGGTTATCTCCATCCATTCCTCCTCAAAAGCACAGGGTAGCGATTTACTGTGGGCAAGGGTTCATTCTATTGGCAACAAGTTACCAGTGAGCAGAGGATTATCACACGGGAAATCATCCTGTTTAATAAGCGTGATCTCTACAGGAAGGAAATAACGCAAAGAAGTCTCACTTAAATTTCCCTAGATAAGAGGGATGGAGTACTAAAGAGACCGTGTTCACATATTTAAGGGTTGCATACACTGAAGAGAGGTCTCATTAGTCTATTTGGATGCCCTTCCTCCAATATGGCATATCTCTCAAGTAAACCCACTTCCATTGGGGCCTATTCATCATCTGCGTTTATACATCAAACTGCTACAGCCCTCAGAGATTGACTTTCCATTATTATTTGAGATATGAATACACATAAGAAGGAAGGGATAAACACGTGGAAGGTGCTCCTAGCTGAGCATGGTACTCAAAGATTCCATTTCGTTGAAGCATATTCATAAATCTACGTGTTTATATAAAGTTACTACAACCATCAAGCAATCCACCCTTATCACTATTTGAGATGGCGTGTACCATCAATTTAGGAAATTAATTATTTGCATAGCTGGGACATTCTTAGGAATTCGTTATCTTCAAACTTTGGGCATGACCTTGATCACTAAAATCATTTGTACAATCATCTACAATTCAACTCTGTTAAGGCTTAAAAAACTTCCATCTCAGTTATTGTTGTCCAAGGTACTTCTCAGATGAGATCTGATAATTTCTTGAATCTACATTATTTCTACGCTGTTGTTATTTATGGATATATATTGCTTTTTTTATGAATCTCTGGGTTAAGTCTGATATTGGATACAAATAAAGATCATTACTGAATATAGATATCAACAAGTCTAGTATGATAAGGAACACTGAATTGTGTTGTGAAAGTTCCTAATAATAAACCCTATTCAAACATTACACCCTCATTTACAAACAAAAAAGAGGTTAAGGAATGTATTGATCATATAAATGTCAAGAGTCATAATGTCAAATTATCTATAATCTATACCAGATTCAGTTTGGGATATTACAATCTTCCACCTACGATTGTTATTTTCAGTCTTACTAAGTAGTTCTAGTAAGCATCTAATATTGGATATGGTCCATATAAGCCTCAAAAATATGGTGGACACGAAGGGACATACCTAGTTTGGATCAGCCTCAAAAATATGGTGGACACGAAGGGACATACTTAGTGTGGATCAACCTCAAAAAATATGCTTTGCATTTCTAATAAGAACTTACATAGAATACTGATATAACTAGGATTCTTCTAGTAAAGATATTTAGATCACTGTACAATATGCTCATACATTATGGATATTACATAGCTAATAAATTTAATGTAAGTATTATTAGTAAGCTCTGTACTCATAAATAGCTTGATGCTTCTTCTTATTCCAATTAATTTATGGTGTTCATGTTCTACTTATTGAAATAGTGTGTTTACAGTAGTTCTTACTGGTGCTTATCTATGATGTTGTAGATAGAGATAGTTAACCTCAAAGACAAATTCCTAAAATAAGAGTCACCATATTTACATATGACCTCCCAACATAATTTTATTGACTTCATAGTTCAACGATCTATGAAGAATTTAAAATACCCACCTAACAAATAATGCTCAAACATATGGAGCATGTATACCATGGCTAGGCCTTCCACTTTACTGCTAGCATAGTTTCACTTGGATCGAGTCAACGTAATTTCATTAAAGTAAACTTTATGAAATAAGATTGATTCTCTAGGTTGTGCATGGATACCTCTCCAAATGATAATTGAAAAATTGGCATACAACATGGAATTCAACCATCAACTTAGGGAAAACTAAAATTTCCACAACAACCACTTAATTAAAGTCAAGAATCCAAATCGAAGGTACCACAATATAATAGGATATATTTATCCCCCCTAGCCACATTCTATGGAAGAGATTCATAGTCACTAGACTTTAAATTATTGGGGACAGGCCAACGGGATTCAACAACCTATACCTAGGCTTTATATCTTCAACCTAGGACGATGGGATGGATGGAGTGGTTCTATTATCTTCACCCAGGAACTCCTATGTAGGGTGGGGGGGGGGGACTCTTAATAACCCACTATACCTTTATACAGGAATCCTATGAGCATGGAGGAAGTGAACAAGTTGTTAAAATCTATGGTGAATGACTTGACCAAGGTAAAACAAGGGATGGTTGCTCACTCCTTTGTAGGAAAGGCAAAAAATAAAACTCTTAGGAACCAGCCTCAGTTCATAAGACCTCCTCATAAGGCATTACTCGTCCTAAATAAAGCATTTTTCAATGAAATAAAGTCAATGCCTCTCCTTCTCAGTCGAGCTTGTGTGCACAAACTCAGTCGAAAGTGACTAGTTTTGAGGGGTAGAATTTATGGTGAAAGGGGGTAAGGTACCTCTACTACTAGCTCCGTTTCCTACCAGCTATGCCCGAGACACCAAGCCCATATTGGCATTGTATCATCTACTACATAGCCACAGGATTCCCCAACATAGCCTCCTTAACAATAATAACCACCCATCTAGATATTACAACGTAACCACCAAACCTAATAGTCTTAGACATCACCAATACCCATTGTTACTCCTCCCATTGCTACTACACCACCTATAGACACTTTCACTCCTCCATAGTAGGATAAACCTAGATGTGCTTAGAACCATCCTAGACCTGAGCCTAACAAATTATATGAATACCACTAGGTTTATGACCACAACATAGAGTAGTGTATGGATTATCGTAGGGCTTAGTGTGAACAACAGCAATGATAAGAAAATAACAAGGGCCCTCTCCATCCTATGAATGCTGGCCTAAGCATATATAAAATTCATTTACTCAGCATAGCTAGTCATTGCTTACTAGTTCATTAGCCATGTTGTTATCCAGCTAGTCCCCTTCCTTTTTAACCTCCTTATTTACATCTATGGCACCTGCTACATCTAGTCAAAGCACTCCTATCCAAAAGGCACATTTAATCATAGATTTCATTGAAGAGGTAACCTTGGGTGACGTCTGTATTACTAATCAGCCCTCTCGACTATCTATGCTCGCCCTCTCGATTGAATAATTGCTCGGTCATGGTTTATTTATTTAAGCTAATTACAGGTTTTGTTATGAAATGCCAAATCAATTCCTAGCAGGGCCCAAGAGCTCTCATCATCTGTCAATAAGATGTCTTAATCGATATGCTTGTATGGAAACAACATGTCTCAAAGTCCATTCTGGTAAATTCATTGGTAGCATAGATCATGTCCATCAAGTAGGAGCTAATGTAAAACTCAGGCTGCTTACCAGGTTTGGGCTCTTTTGCAGCTCTAATGGCTTCTGTCAAAGAGTAATAAATGATGGCTGCCCAATTGAAAATACTTCTATCATTCACAAAATTTTTTATTAAAGGGACCCATGCCCCTTATTCATAGGTGGTTAGAGAGCATGCCTCGAATTTGGGCCAGAGCCAGACTCCGGTAGCGAGCGTTTCAATATGCGGGCTCTCATAACTGGATCGAACACCTCACAATGCCACACCTAAGCATCTCATGGTGCCACAAGAGGCAAGAAAAGTTTAAGAGAACAGACGGGGCTATATACAGGCCAGGTACAAACCCTACAGCTGGACATTCTCACACTACAGTTGGGAAATAAACTTATACTACAGCTACTGGACGGGACGCGTAGGATAAAAGATAACCAAAACCCCACTGACATTCATGCAGTGTGTATCTAAAGTTAATATCAATGTTGTAAGTGTGTAATCCCTTCAATAGAATCTCATAAGTCATGTAGTTCCTAGAACTGTTCGGAGATCCCACAACTGAGCTGTCAAACTTCCATTCATCAAGTAGGCCAGGTCAGGTCCTCTCTCAGTTTCAATAACATGTGCTCAGGAAGGAGGTGTTTGTGCATGAACAGTTGCAGTATGTGACCAGGAAGGTACGGGATGTATGGGTATGGGGTTACTTAGGGGGTAAACTCGACCATCAAAAGATCGAAACTCAGTGTTTGATGGAACAATAGTAGGAGATCCCAATTGTTTCCAAGTTTGATGGGACATAGTAGATAGGGATGCCAACTAATCCACCACACATCAGTGAGTGGTTATGCTCCTGACAATGACTCGTATCTGAAATGGGGTGGAAGAAGGGAGGCAAGTTTTATGATTAGGGTCTGGGAAATTGTTATTATCATCAATTTGCAATGTTATCACTTTCAATTGCCTATTCTAGACTAAATCCTTGTTTTTAAAACCACACAGATAACCCAGATTGTTAAAACTGAGATTTAAACCCTCTAAATTATGATTTAAACCGGAATTTCACTATCGGGTTACGGTGGGTTCGGGGCATTTTGGTTAACGCTTATATTGCTCCCCCAAGAGATGGTAAATTCAATACATAAATGGTGGCATAACCAGAAGATAGAGAGTCTGAACACCGCAAATTGAGAACTGGTAATTTCAAGAAAGAAATGTAGCATGTATCCTCGGATGCAAAGAATGAAAAAATGCATGTACCAGGATAGAAAATTCTAACATAATTGAGTGCAAACCCCTTCGTCTTGGCATGAACCAGAATGATGATGATGGTCGACTGAAATGGCACATGAAATGCATGCCCAAACTTTGTTTGCAAGCCTGAAAAGGCCTTACCAAGCGCGAAAAACTCTTACCCTGCTTGATCGAAAAACCTCAAATGGTGTGATGGTGGACGCTTCGAAAACCTCTTACCCTGACCGAAAAACCAGTGAACTGGAGAGGATGGACTAAGTGGATGCCGGAAAAGCCAATAACCAAACGTGAAATGCAATGACTTGGTTTTTGCGGTGAAAGCCCTAGAGCAAAAAATTAGGAAAATAATGACGATGGTCAGCTAGGCGGGGAGGGGGTTTGGCTTTATATAGTTAAACATTTCTTGGCCGAGATTTAAAAAGGAATCTAATCTCTCGGCCGAGAAACCATTTCGAGAGTTTAATGTAAAAATTATGCCAATACTCTCGGACGAGAAGGTTTAAAACTCTCGGCCGAAACATTATCTAACTATGGAACAACTCTCGGACAAGAGAATGTTAACCGTGGTTAATTTCTCATCCGAGAAATATAACAACTCTCAGTCGAAAAAAATTTGTTGACTTTTTTCTCGGCCAAGAAATTGGAAATTATACAAAAAAAAGGATTTGTCACGGAATTGTTTCCCAACTTCGTGTTTTCACCCGTGAGCAATTGTGAACCTTAATGTTTGAATTTCATTTCTTTTGATGAAATAGTTTAAGTTGGTGGTTAATGACTAAGACTATATATATATATATATATTCTAAATAAGGTGTGATAGAAGCCTAGTAAGCTTATATTGTAATCTTCACTTGGATAGTTAAAGTCAAGAGATTTTGAATGGTTTTAGAAGGTAATGGAATGTCTTACAATAAGGCTAAAAAATACAATATTTGGAAGTATTCTTATGAAAGAGACCTTGTGAAAAAGGGAAGTAATTGCATCAAATGTGCTGCAGAATTGTGACCCTCTTTGTTGGATAAAATAATAAAAAGAATAACAATTCTTGGTGGAGGTAGCCCGCCACGTATATTAGTGTCTCACTCTTGCATTTCTATTTTATGTGTTTTAGTTTTGCATAAAGACCCAGGATAATGCTCCACAATTTTGCATTGCTAAAAGAATTCCCATTTTTTTAATCATACCTAATGAATGAATTATGGTTCATACTAACTAATAAGAAAGTTAAGGCCTTGCACTTAAGAAAACGTATGGTTGTTTATGTCTTAAGAGAAATTAGATGAGTAGTATTGTGTTATCATGAATGACGGATGGACAATAATTGATATATTTTATATATTGGTAACGTTCAATAAGACCATGAAATAATCTCCCACAACAATTAAACATTTAAGATTTTATGTGTGGAACAATATTTAGGAGGTTTAAGTAGTTTCACACCCCTTTGGTTTGATATTTTGATTTAAAAGGAAAAAAGATTAATACCTTCTAAGAAGAATATTAACATGGTGTATGCAGAGTATTATTATAGCTTCTAATGTATAGATGGGGAAGCATGGAAAAAGGATTTAAGATATTATGTAAGACTAGAATTACATTTAGTGAATAGATGAAGATTATTATGAGTATATGAACAAAGAGAAAATTATCCCAATTTAGTTGATATATAAAGAAAATATTGTTTTATAAAGAGATCAGTTTGATGAGGATTATGTTGTTATTCTACAGATGATATAATAGTGTATCAATTAAATATCCTTCTATGTATATATGAATATTGATTTGTTCTTTATTAATAGTGAAAAATAGTCGTCTCCACCAACATTCTTGGTAGTTTAAAAGATGTGTAAGGAAAATTTTTATAGCCCATTTCCAAAAAGATGGTCAGGTGGAAGTTGGGTATGTTACATCAAATCTAAAATATAAATTCCTTTCATATCTAAAATATAGAGTTCATTCATGGTAAGAAATCATTGACAATTCCAATGTTATTAAATAGTCAATAATTTATATTTCATCTATTAAAACCATACAAACTTAAATATGAGCGTGTTTTCAATATACAGGGGTCAAATTTGTATATTGAACATGAGTTTTTTTTTCTTAAGAAAATTTCTATCCTTTAAACTAAGAAAGTATATATACATATATCAATGAGATATCATAAACATCATAGATCATGTTCAGATCTTTATAGACCAAAAGAACCTAGGCATAAATCTGTGGCCTTGGAAACAAAAAAAGGAACATTTGAACCGTTTAAGAAAATGAGAGATAGAACTCCAATAAGGAATATAAAACATAAAATTGGCCAACCACAGACAATACAGTTTTCCAAGAATTTGTTTACCAAATATGATCATATTGTAGCAATTAAACCATGCAAAAAAGTATAATTGCCCACCCAAGATGACTGTGGAAAATAGTTGACAAGTTACAAAATAACCAATAGGTCAAATGCGAAGCTATGAATTATAGAGAACTATCATGTCAACCAAAGATATGTGGCTATATACCCAACATTCACAGTGAATAATACCTTCAACAACTACCATACCACGCCTTGATAGGGAGTTTGCTTTGTCATTGAATTCGTGGAAGATGTGTATGATGGAAATATTTGGAATTTTCTCCAACAAGTTCATCATCGAATCCAACCAAGATTGTAGATGCATGGCATGTATTGAACATTGTTTCTTTTCCCAATTTACGATCATAAGTGAAACTCCAACAACCCGCTACATATTTATGTGCCGTGAATTTGCATAATATAGTACCATCCAAAGACCCAAAAGATCACCTCTAGTGTTAGTTACAGAACCATAATTTAGCCACAAGTTTATGTGACTAGATTGATTCAACTCAATGAGAGCTCCATCTCCACACTTCTGAGCGAGATCCTGGGAGACCCAATCACAACAAGCTCTACAACTGTCCATATAAAAAATTGTATTTCGACTCACCTTGACAGATCTTTTCTAGGAAGAGTTTGTCTTCCCACCAAATTCAATGTAAGAAGCTACGGACTTAGCAGTGATCCAATCGATTGTATTTTTTGTTTTAAAAAATGATTTGATTCCTTTCTTTCCAGATCTCCTAACATATAAATCCTACCAGTGCACCCCATTTTGGGAAAAAATGGAAGGTCAATTTTTTATGCAATCTAAAAATGTTGCATCATTCCAATTCATATTTATGTTATATGTACTTTGAGATGAATACCAACTCTGAAGTGCAAATGGACAATAAATGAGAAGGAACACTATAATTTCCGCATTTCCAGCACATAGTAGGAAAATGTTTGGCTCACAAAATTCCCTCCTTCGTAAATTATCCCATGTAAGGATCTGGTTCTCTCAAGCAAGCTAGATGAAAATTATGAGTTTCTACCAACATGATTTATACTACCATTGTTCCTCCACTATAATATCAACAATTATTAATGTCATATGCCAATTTTGCTGAAGGATGCCCACATTTTGTTTTCCATGACCGTCTTATGACATCCTCCTTATCCACAATTTGAATGTTACCTCTATGGAGACCTAAGATATATTTTTTCCATTCAGTAGCCATGCTTCCATGAAGGACAAATTTTGAGGCTCGATCCACCGATGAGATGACTTTTTATTAGAAGTCGCAACAATACAAGGATTTAAGGTATAATATCCCTTCATTCTCAAAGATAATGTAAGCTCATGATAAGAAAAAATCAGGTGGACCTCCAATTGTAGGATCCTCCCCCACCAATATAGATCTACTATTTCCTGGCAACCATGCCAACCATTCACCAATCACCCGAAAAAATGAGATTAAGCCAACCCAAATATTGGAAATGCCTTTTTTTTTATTTTTTTATCCTTTGATATAATCCATTGATGGTTGATTGCTTTCTGAGGTACTTGATTCTCTAACCTTTCTCCATAAACTAGTATTAACCTGCCTAAAATCCCCTAGGATTCTCATGCTTTTGTTGATCCGTCCCTCTTGAGTTCTCTCTCCATTTTTTTGGATAAAACCCCCCTCTCTCCCTCTACCCTTCCCATAGATTCGATTAGGTTTGAGAATGTTACTATCTGAAGGTCCAGAAAACCTAAATCAACCATGTTTGTGGGGTAAGCGATGAGTTATGAACCTTTTACCCCTCTGTCCGTTAGGATTAAGGATGCGGCCAGGGCTTGCTCGTCCTTACTTAGTCCTTCCTCTTCTCAGGTGCTTAGAGAAGTGTCGCCAACTGTTTTGGGTTCTTTCTCTCCATGAACATCCGCGGGCTTGGAGGGCTCACCAATTTAAAATCCCTTCTGTCTTTGCTCTTGGATTTAAATCCGGATATGATCTTTTTTCAAGAAACAATGTGTGAGCATTACAAGGCTCTCTATTTTTTTACTAAAATTAAACCTGGTTGGGAGTTTTGCGTCATTGACTCTACTAGACTCTCGGGAGGGATTTTAACAAGGTGGAACCCTATCACTACACGCTACAAAGCCTTTGTCACTTATGCTGGTATTCTTGTCAAGGTCAAATTCCGGGGTGTCAACGCTGAACTCTCTGTTCTTAATTGCTATGGTCCTTATCAGAATAGGGAGGTTTTTTGGAATAATGTTGTTGTGAGGGTATATTTGATCTTCTGAATATGCTTATTGCATGGGACCTAAATTTTACCCTTTCTAATGCTGAAATTTGGGGTCACAAAACACGCATCGACCCTTTGGCTTCCTTCTTTCCTCAACTTTTGGCTAGAACTAATCTGGTGGATCTTACCCCTACTTGTTCGGGTCCAACATGGAGAAATGGTTGTGTTGGGGCAGAGGGCATCAACAAAAGACTTGATAGATTCTTGGTTTCTGATCATCTTCTGTCTCTCTTTCATATATAGAGATCATGGTCCCATCCCTCAGAAATTTCAGATCACTTTCTAGTTTGCATGGAATGGGATGATCATTCCTTTATGCACAACTATCCATTTAAACTCAATCATGCATTGTTGTTGGAGGCAGAATTCTCTCATCTTGTTGGCTCTTCTTGGTTATCAGAGGCCCCCTTACCAGATGTTGTTGATATGTCTCTTCTGGTCTTCAAACTTAAAAGACTTAAAGGTGTGGTGAAAGGCTGGGAAAAGGAGCAACTTCGGAAGAGGGGGAAGGACCTTGCTGATATTGAGGAGGAGATACATGCTCTCTTTTCGCTGTTCCCTCGGACATACTTTCAAAGGATGGTGCTCTGCGTTTATCATCATTGAAGATTTGAAAGGAGAAGTATTTGGCTCATGAAGTACTGACCTGGAAATTGAAAAGCAAGGCCAACTAGATTAAGCAAGGGGATGCCAATAGTAATTTTTTCACAACTTTGCATCTGTAAGAAGGAATTTCAATGCCATCTAGGAATTAAACAATAATGAAGGCGTGTTAGTAGATGATGGAGATCAACTCAAAAATTTGGGGGAAAATCACTTCTCCTCTCTGTTTAAGTTGGATGATGGTAACTCTCTTATAAAGGATCAACTAAAGGTGGTCAATATTTATCCATCCTTTTTCTCAGAAGATGATGCAGTCAATTTTTATTCACCGGTATCAATATCTAAAGTTGAGGGGGCTTTAAAAGGTTTTAAAAGGGAGAAAATTCCTGGACTTGACGGATGGCCCGTATAATTCTTCATGTGTTTCTTTGAGATGGTGGGTATGGACTTATTGAGGGATGTGAACAGTCAAGAAAAGAGGGAAAGGTTTTATCTTCTATCAAATCTACTTTCTTAACACTCATTCCGAAATGTGAAAATCCTCAAACCTTTGCGGATTACCGTCCAATCTCTTTGTGCAACATGATTTACAAACTTATTTCAAAAATGGTTGCTAATCGTCTTAAACCCTATTTGGATAAGGCTATCTCTGCAGAGTAGTATGGTTTCCTGAAGAACAAGAAAATCCTTGAACTGGTGGGCATTACGCAGGGAATCTTACACTCCATTAAATAAAAAAGGATGAAATCCTTGGTACTTAAATTAGATCTAGTCAAAGCTTTCGACGGAGTGAATTGGACTTTTTTGCGGCTTATTCTTTTACAAATAGGTGTTCCTTTGGATGGGGTAAATTAGATCATGGGCTGTGTCGTCACCTCAAACTTTTTGGTTCTGGTAAATGGCTCTCCGTCCGTTTTTTTCATTGCTTCTAAGCACATTGTTAATGTTGTCATTGTGCCAAAATTCTATAAGCATCGATGAAGTTGGGTTTTCAGAGCGCATAAAGTTTTTTTTAATTATTATTTTTATTGAATTCCCAATTGTTTTACCTTAATATGGTGCAGCATTTACATGTACACCGATGTGGTTATTTTAGTGTGAAGCACCAATATACATTTTACCTATTGTCTTGCTTCATTGCTTCTTTGATATCCTAAAAACTGTGAGAGTGAAGAGGGACACTTGCACACTAATTCTCATGTTTAAAGTTAACAATTTTTTCATCACCACATATCCATCACTTTGAATGTCCAATTCAATCAATAGCTCTATGCTACAAAACTAATGACACACGTTGATCTAGAGCATCAAATCAATCATTTTCTCTAATTTGAGATCCATGGCCCTGTTTGCCCCTATTCCATCACCCTTCTTCATTCCTTGGAATTCTCCATGCAAGATGGAGAAATCCATATTACACTCAAATTATTCAATATATAAATTTACAAAAAAACTTCCATATTATTGCAAGAGTCATTGATTGAGGAAGGGGTTGTATTATGAAGACCACTCTTCATCCACCACGTCCTCAGAACACGTGGAACCTTGTCACTTCCAACAATTTCTCTAACACGCCACACCACTGTCCAATGATTTGTCGTTCCAAGATTCCATTAGAGGCGTGCCGTCGCCAACTTCGCCGCCAACTTTTGGCAATTTTCTAATGGTTTCCTGCCAAAACTGTAAACGTTGTTTAATTTGTTCGAGCTGAAACCTACTACGTCACTAAGATCTTTATCAAAATCCAATTATGGAAATGAAATCTAATAAAGAGGCCTTTCGAACTTTGGAGATAGCGAGAGTCGATGACGTGAATGGAGAACCAAATTTTCTCCTAACATACGTTTAATTTTTTTTTGTTTGAGTAGTAAACCTGTCTTTACCACGTCACTAAGCTCTTTATCAGAATCCAATTGTGGAAATGAAATCCAATAGAGGGGCTTTTAGAACTCTGGAGAAAACGAGTGGATGACGTGAATAGAAAACCGATTTAATTCATAATTTAATATAATATTATTTTTATTTCATATATTATATATGAACGATATGCAAACAAAATCTATCAATTATGAGGACAATGATTTTTTCGTGTTTATCTATTATTTTATTTATTTTGTTTGCAGTGTTTGATTAATTGTCAAATAATTAATTTTCATAATTTTTATTTTATTTTATTTCTTATCTTCAAATAAATTAATATTTAATTTAAATAAAAATTTAAATTATAATTATTTAATTTAAAATAAAAAATAAATTAATAATTCAAGATTTCAAAATAGAGTTTTCTAGGATAACCAATTTTTTTTATCAATTTAATGTCTTTGATTTTATAAAATTTAAATTTAAAATTATTTTAATTCTAATTTTGATGATAAAAATAAATTCAACAACCACATTCACATTCTATCTAATTATATCAAAATCATACTCAAAAAATCTATTTATTCCAACCTAAATCATCAAAATTTTAAAATACCTATTTCAAAATATCTAACTAGAACACAAATCTACTTTTTATAAACACGCATAAATAATAAACAAATTATTACACAATTAGTTTTTGTTTTTATTCAATAATACGTTGATAAAGTAGATTTAAATATATTATTAAACCAATAATTTTAAATAACCAAAAGAAAAAATCTTACGTTAGAAACAAAATTCCTAAGAATATTTATTTACACCTTCTCACATGGGATCGCCCCTTGAGATTGAGTGTCTTAGACTATTAGAGATTTAGTTGTTTAGTTGTGTTACTTTTGGGGAGTTATTTTGTTAGTGAAGGTTTAGTGGTTTCGTTATGGTCCTTTTTGTTTTTTTAATTAATTAATTTATTAAAGTAATATAAAACCAATTTTGAATTAATGAAAACTTGTGTTAGAATTACAATCTTTTGAGAGATCCATGAGGATCTACATAAATAGATTAGTAAAAAAAACACTGATATTAACTTCATCTAGTCCTTTCAACTTCATTTGGACTGAGCAGTAAAAAACAAAATTTACTAGAAATTCATGTGGACAAAAAAGCTACAACTACATCCACCCACAAAATGCATTCAGAAATCAAAGGATCTACTTGAAGAGAACCAAGTGACCAGTTCTGAAGCAAGAACCTACCCAAAAAAAAGAAGAGAAAAGTTGAGTGTGACATCCATAGACCCAAACTCAAGTTTAGATAGGATATCTGCTTCAAAATTCAAATCTGTGTAAACATGATTGAATGATACAAAAAGTGAAATCATTCATCAAAATTTTAGTATTTTCCAACTAATGATTAAGTTCAAAAGACTTCACTTGGGCCTCACCCAGTTCCTAATTGAAGATAACTTGGGAGTCGCCTAAAACGTGTAAATATTTAATACCCGAATATTTGGAATAGAAAAGTAAGATCCATAACCCGATCACTTCTGCACGAGTATTTGTGTCAAAACCAACTTTTAACCAGCCCTTCATAACTTTATCCTCACCCAGCTTTATGACAAAACCAACGCCACATGCACCATTCGAAGCTACACCATCAAAGAAGCCCATTGGGTGCTCCTGCGAAAGAGAAGGGAGAGAGGAACATATTTTCCTTCTAACAAAAGACTCTTTATTCCAATCAGTAAAAGTTGTCAAAACCTTCAACTATATTACCTCAGTCTTCTGCAAAACGTTTGAGAAGATGGACACATTCCTAGTTTTCCAGACCTCCCACATCATAAATACCGAGAGATAGCTGTAGTGATATTTCCTATTGTACCAAATCTGTAGATTATCCTTCAACGAAGCACCCTCCCAGCTATGCTTTGTAACCCACCTAGAACTAAAAACATTTTATTTTTGAGAAGACATTACTTTAAAAGTTATTGTAAATTTTTATGTTGTTGACCAAGGACGGTTAAAGATGACTGTAATTGAACTATTTTATTATTTAATAATTAAAAAGAAGAGACACCTATCCAAAGAAGACTGTTGAAGAGTCTTCACTAACCTACTAGGAAGAATGACCTGTTGTAGAAGGCCAAAATGACAAGTGGAAGCAACAACATTCACTTTCTAGTTGTTGCAGGAGGCAACATCGCTATAATTGTGGTCATATCCCCATGGAAAGAGGAACTGAGAAGGTGGCTCATTTAATTGCAAAACTGACCCAAAGACCTAGGCAAGCTTATATATAACATCGAATGAGCGGGAGGCTCACTACAGTGTAAGAGTTTCAGAACCTTGTGGTTTTGCTGGAAACTGAAAAGTTAGGCATACAAGAGGAATTCGATGAGGGGAAAGCTAACGTGATTTGTTAATATTTTATGACTATTAAAGAGAGTATTGTATAGGCTTACACAGCATATTCATCCTGGTGGGTCAGTGAACAGGATCGAGGCTCCTAAAGCAAGTAATCTTGGTTGCTTTCAAGAGACAGTTGGGAGGAACAGTCTTCTTTGGGTGTTTGTCCCCTTCGAAAATTAACAGGTTCTATAATGTTCTAGATTATTTATCTTACATTCTTTATCTGTTATTTCTGAATAAGTTAGGAATGAAAAAGTTTCTAGAATTATTTATATATGTTTTTGTCATAAAGTAGAAAAGTATATTTCTAATTCCTGTAATTTATCAGTCAATAAAGGCTACTGCTTACCCAGAATTTCATAGTAGAAAGGATACATTATCTGAGTATTAACATAACATATATGTAGTTTTTACTTAATATTAAAGTATAATATATACATGTTAGTAAATGTTAGTATTTTCTTTTATTTTCTTGCATTTATACAGAATGTGTCATAGAGGATTTTCTATTAGCTCCTTGACAGAGCTTTTCTATCTTTTCTGTATAGTTAGGGTTTGCTTTAGTAAACATAATAAATCGCTTAAATTCCATTTTGAACCTGCTAAACTTTTAAATCTAGTTCGAACCACCATGGTCCACCCATGGTCTCAGTTGAAGGTTCAAAGCCATAAAATAAATAATAATACGAACTTTTCCAATACCAAACTTACACAATCGAAAGGCTTAAACAATTCACACATTATTTTTTCTTTACACAGCCAAGGAGCTTGATTGCTTTTCCAGAAATGATCTTAGGAATAATTTTTATAGATTTTCAAAGTAATGGAATTCAATTTCTAAATCGTATTACTAGACAAACTTTCCTATATATTTTTTTCAAACTAACATAGAAGTCGAATCGACCAATCTAATCATATTAGAGCTCTGTATAAAATTATAAAGATTTATACAAACTTCATATAAACTAGCATTTAAATTCAATACAGGTTACGGGGTAGAAGCCTGTAAAAGGCTATTTTTCTTTTTAACAAGATTACAATAGCATCCAGACCCAACAAAAATAGGTCGTAGCCGTAACAAAACTAACCAATATAATCACCCTTTCAAGGCTTATTGTTTCAACAATGATATTAGTGTAGTATTAAAGAAAAATTTATAACCATAATAAAAAAATGCAACTTCCTTATTTAAGAACATTTTTAGGTCAAGAGTTAGAAACCCATAAGGGTAAATTTTACAAGTTTATAAATGAAAAAATATAGCAGTCTAACCTAGAACATTTAGCCAAGAGTGGGTCATAACCATACGAAAACTAGTTGGAAAATCTTTTAAACCCTTTATCGCTTTTACAAAAAAAGCCAAAACAAAATTTACACAGTAGTCAAACCAAGTTGTTCGCCTACGTTTACAAAATTCAGAGTAATATTCAAGAGTTAAAGGCGAAGTAGCATTGTACAAAATAGTATCAATTACAGAGAACCTTTAAACAAATTAAAAATGAAGAAGCAATATATGTATTTTTATATAAATAGTATAACAAGTATACAAAGTAATATTTCAGAAGTTTTATAAAAACAAAACAAAAATCACAGAGATAGTGTTTCTTTAAAAACCTGGTTAAGAGAGTTTCCTTTCCATATTTTATCAAACAACCGTAACTACAACCAGACTCCATGATCTGTAATAAAATAAATCTAAACTCTGTATAATTTCCCCAACATAGCTCAAAGGCGTCTAACATCACATTATATCTCTGCCAAATTTCATAATGGTTACCGTGAAATGGATGAGGCTGTGCAAAGCTCTAAAGAATGAAACTAGAGCTAAACCCTCTTTCCAGCTTTGCCATTTTATTTTCACATCGACAAAGATCGTAAGGTCAAGGCTGTAGGGTCTTACCAGAGCCTACAACACCAGCCACCCTCGACCGAGCTACTCCAAGCCAAAGCCAACTATCGTCTCACGTGTCAAATAAAACAAATAAGGTTAATAATGTCGTTATAAGTAATGTTTTCCTTTAAAAATTGAAAACAAAACGATAACACTTACCCACAACAATGAAGGAGGACAGTCGAATACATTTTTTCCATTACGTGAAAGTCCGAGAAGAAACATTCTCTGCGAGGATTTGTTGCAAGGATGAATGCATAGAGGGAAGAGCCGAGAGCCCTCGGCTGTCCACGACAACACAGAAGCGACAAAATGAAACAAAAAACCCTTTGCTAGGGTTTAGTGCTTTACAGCTGGAAGCCACAAGCCCTGCACGTGGGAGTTTTAATTATCCACCAACCTCCACTTAGTTTTAAATTTTTACCGTCTTCTCCATAGTTCCGAATGGTTTTTGAAAAACACTTCAAACATGAGATAAGTATTTAAAGCCAAGGTTGAAGCATATTATAAAATACCTTCTCGCATCTATGGTATAAAGTTACCTTGTGAGCTCTTGCTCCTAGTCTTTGTTAGTGCTTATCACTGTAGATCCTTAGGTGGTTTAGTTTGGCAATGGGGTTATTCTTTCTTTCCTTAGAAACACCTGAAAGATATACAAGTTTTAAAGATATGTTAGCTCGTAGAAAGCTAAGTAAGACCCTTTAGTTTGAAACCCCAACAACGAAAATAGATTTGTAAGCAGATATTTAGAATATAAAAAATATGATTCTTTAAGCATACAAATTGTATCTACAACAAGAAGGTTTGACACTTAGATCTTCGTGATAAACAACAAATATGTTTTCCAGTATAGTGATGTATGTTTGCATATGTTGTTGTCGTAATTGAGTTGTTATTTTTCGAATGGTTAAATCATAGTTTAAAACTATTTCCTATGATGAAAATGGATGTAGGTTTTACCGTGAGCTATGTGAAGCAAGATTGTAAATTGATCTAAACCCCATGTTAATTTTCTTTTACTTATGAAATTATGGAGTTGTTTTTTTTTTTTCACAAAAACGGTTATATTAATTTAGAAGGTTCAGCTAAAAGGCGCTGATCAAGAGTACAATAAACCAATCAATCTCCCCTTCCTTAGACAGAATTTAAGGTGGGATTTCCAGCTTAATCATTGAGTTAACTTTGATTTCAAAGCACTCTAAGTTTATAAAATTATTAGCTGCTTTGTCCGCCTTCTTATTAAGTTCCCTGAGAACATGGTAGAATTCGATCTTCCTGAACCTGTTAACCGTATCTCTTATTCTTTTAAGCAGCCTTTCCATCCGCTCATTTTTGCCCCTTCTTCCACCTCTCATTGCTTGGATAATTAGCCTTGAGTCTCCTATAACCACAACTTCGTCCGCTCCTACCTTTTGCACCTGCTTAAGGCCTTGCCAGAGCCCATATGCTTCAGCCATATTATTTGTCTCGTGTCCAATATTCCAAGAGTATTCGATTTCCACTTTGCCTGTGGGATTTATGATGACTCCTCTGCCCCCCGCTTCTCCCGGATTCCCTTTGGAGGTGCCATCAAGAAACAGTTTAAATAACTTTCTTTCTTTTAGCCAGTTTTCGAATTAGGAATTGTCCAATCTGATTTCCCAATTTTCCAATTTCTTAATGACTTTGCTGTTCTTTTCTTGGATCTTGAAACTCTGAGTCCATAGTTTTTCTTGTTCGGACAGCTTGGCTTTATTAGGCAGAATCTTGGTGTTTCTTACCACCTCGCTGAGAAGAGATTTGATTTTGACACTCACCTGCCATGCTGGTTGACTCTTGTTCTGGAAGATTCTCTGGTTTCTTTCTAACCAGATGCACCAGCAAACAATTTTCGGCAATTTCTGCCAGCAAGCTCTCACACCGTTTTTCCCCCCCAGCTCGCCCTTGTACTTTCTATCCCAATGAATGAAGAAGTCTTGGTTATTCCCAGTCCAGGAAAACCCATCATCTTTCGTTATTATTACTTCATTCCAAATTGAAACAGAGTAAGGACAATTAAAAAAGAGATGAGAAATGGTCTCTGTATTAACAACGCATAGAGGACATCTGAAGGGGCCTGCGATCACCCTTCTCTCCAGGTTTTCTCCAGTCAGCAGCCGAAGGTGAAGCAAAGTCCACGTGAACACATCTATCTTAGGGAGCATTCTGGTTAACCAATTGTGGTTCCATACTACTGGGTTCGCTGGCACCAAGTAATTTGCTGCATACGTATTATAACCTTCAGACGTGGTGTATTTTCCAGATCCGTTTCCCCAGCCACGCCTATCTTTCAGGATTTTGGTGATCGGTGCTATGCCTGCTAAGTGGTCGATCAGCTTCAGCTTCTCAATTTCCAGCCCTTCTGGACAGTCCGACAGCTTCCACGATAGCCAACGATTTGGTTGGCTCTCATCCCATTCTGAAATACTCCAGAGCGTTGTTAAATCTCTCGCCTCCATCCAAGATTGTAAACAGGGCAAGCTAGGAGGTATCTTACCAAGGATCGGGTCCTTCCAATAATTTATGCTCTTGCCATTGCCGGGTATCCAGAATAATTTTTCTATGAATTGGGACAGCGCCTTTTTACAC
>LPNX011223485.1:74281-98887 GCA_001517045.1 Pseudotsuga menziesii
GACAAATGTTTAGACAAGCTAAAGGACAAAGCATTCAAGATTATACTCATGAATTCAGAAAGAGGGCTATTGCATTGAATGTTTCATTAGATACACAAGAAACTCTTCTTAAGTACATTGGTGGCATGCATTCTTATTTGAGACATACTTTGTTGATGTTTAACCCCAGTAATTTGAATGATGTATGTGTTCAAGCCACACATTTAGAAGCTAGGGGGAAGCATGCTAATGATACTTTTGTGAAGAAATCATTTAAATTTGACAGCGAAACGAAAGGTAAAGATAAAGGGAAAAATAAGATGGCTACTGTTAAGAAAGAGGGTGAAAAGCCTACATGTTCGCATTGTCAGAAGGGACATGATGTCTCTAAGTGTTGGAAACTTCATCTGGAGTTAAGGCCAAAGAAGTATAGAGGAAGCAAAGATAAAGGCAAAGCAAAAGCCACTGCAGCAGTTATTCAAGACTTGGGATCCAACTCAGGTGATGAAACAAAGGTTACAGCTGTCGGAATCCAGGGTAAGAATAAAAGTATCTCACTTCCCATTGATGCAAAATCAAGTTCTAGTGCAAGTACAAATCTGCCATCTACTTCTAAGAAAAATGATAAAAATAGAAGTGCATTGTTTCATGTTCGTGTCATTGCAAAACACACAAAGATTGATACATTGTTTGATAGTGGTTCACAAGTAAATTTGATATCAGAAGAAGTGGTTAAGAAATTGCATTTAGTTACTATGCCTCATGAAAAACCCTATCCTCTTGGTTGGGTTACTAATGATACACAATTGCAAGTTACAAAGAAATGTGTATTGAAGTTTGCAAGTACTGAAAGGTTCATGGATGAGGTAGAACTAGATGTAGTACCACTTGACATTTGTGGAATTGTACTTGGGAGTCCATATTTGTATGACCGGAAAGCAGTCTTTTATAGAGAGCAGAATAAGTATCATCTTTTTAAAGATGGTGTGGAATATATTGTACAAGCACATAAGACAAAAACAAATCTAGCAATATTCTTTGCAGGACAAATGAAGAGGTTGGTAAATGCTAGTAAGAATTTTGTGTTAATGATGGTTAAGGTGAAAAATGATGAGATCTCTAAATCTTTTGAAGGATGTGATCCTAAGCATAAATCTAAACTGATTGAAATCATTTCTGAGTATGATGATTTTTTTCAAGAGCCAAAAGGGTTACCACCAAAAAGAGAGATTCAGCATGAGATACATTTGCAGCAGGATGTGCCACTCCCGAACATAGCTATGTACTGGATGTCTGTAATACAGAATGAGGAAATCAAGAAGTAGGTTCAGGAGCTGATTGAGAAGGGGGTCATCCGGCCAAGCACTTCTCCTTGTGGCTCTCCTATAGTCTTGGTTCCGAAGAAGGACGGGTCTTGGAGGATGTGCATTGACTATAGGGCCCTTAACAAAATCACCATTAAAAACAGGTATCCCCTTCCTCGCATTGATGATTTGCTTGATCAGTTAAAGCATGCAATTTATTTTACAAAATTGGATCTGCGTAGTGGGTATCATCAAATCCGTGTTGCTGAAAACGATGCTTGGAAAATAGCGTTTAAAACAAAACAGGGTTTGTATGAATGGCTTGTGATGTCTTTCGGGATCTGTAACGCACCTGCTACTTTCATGCGGGTCATGAATGATGTCTTTCGACCATTCATTGATGATTTTGTAATTGTATATCTGGATGATATCCTGGTGTTTAGAAAAACCTGGGAGGAACACATTGTACATGTGAAGAAAGTTTTAAATGTACTGAGGAAGGAGAAGCTTTATGTAAAAATGTCTTAATGTGAGTTTGCTAAAACTTCTTTAGTATATCTGGGCCATATTATTGGTGGAGGCCACCTGCGAGTGGACCCAGCCAAGGTTGCTATTATTGTAAAATGGCCACAGCCTAACACTGTTATAGACATCAGAAGTTTTCTGGGTGCGGTTCAGTATTGGAGGAAATTCATTTATGGGTTTTCTTCCATTGCTGCTCCATTACATGCGTTGACAAGCGTTAAAGAAATTTTCCAGTGGGGAGGCAAGCATCAGAGAGCCTTCGAAACTTTGAAGGAAAGGATTAGCACAGCACTAGTTCTGACGTTGCCATATTTGCAGCAGCCATTTGAGATCGAAACAGATGCCAGCGGGTTTTCCATGGGAGCCATTTTGATGCAAGGGAGGAAGCCAATCTGTTACGATTCAGAAACGTTCTCTACTGCGGTAAGTAACTATCCGACTTATGACAAAGAGTTGTATGCTTTAGTACAGAGTGTGAAGAAGTGGAAACATTATATCATGGGAAAAGAAACAGTCATACATACTGATCATCAGCCACTTCAATATCTACAATCTCAAACTAAAGTACAGCAAAGTAGGCATTTAAGATGGATGGGATTCTTGCAACAGTTTCATCTCGTAATTAAATACAAAAAAGGGAATTCATAATAAGATAGCAGACATGTTATCGAGGCCGCCTACAAATGCTTCAATTGTTCTTCAGAACAGTTCATTAACACATGAAAGTTACATTGAACAGTATGCAGAAGATAAAGATTTTAAGAACGTATATGCATCATTGATACATAGTAAACATGAAGAGAACTATTATGTGCATAATCAACTCCTGTATCATCTCAGTAAACTCTGTATTCCAGAGAAAGAGAGAGTGCATGTGATCCGAGAAGCACATAGTTCATTGATTGCAGGGAATTTTGGAGTAAGTAAAACATTGTTTGTATTGCAGAATCACTGTTATTGGCCCCAGATGCAAGAAACTGTAGCTAAATATATACAAGGATGTGTTATGTGTGCAACGAGTAAGCCTAGCAATAGGAAATTGGGTTTGTACACACCTCTTCCAGTTTCTTCTCGTCCTTGGGAAAGCATTTCTATGGACTTTGTAGGAGGACTACTTATGTCTAGAAAAGGGCATGATTACCTATATGTTGTTGTGGACAAATTCAACAAAATGTGTATCTTGATGCCATGTAACAAACAGATCACTATTGAACAAACAGCTCGTCTATTCTTTCAGAATGTTTGGGTACATTTTGGGCTACCCATGTCTATTGTATCTGATCAGGATTCTCGGTTCTTGGGAGAATTCTGGTCAACATTATGGGAGCTCATGGATACTAAACTTAAGAAAAGTACAGCTTTTCATCCACAGACCGATGGACAAATAGAGGTAGTAAACAAAACAGTGGTTCAGCTGCTGAGAGGATATTGTAGTAAACATCCTAAACTTTGGGATGAGCAGTTGCAGTATATACAACATGCTTACAATCATGCCGTTCATTCTTCCACGAAAAGATCTCCTTTTGAAACTTGTTTTGGTTATCTGCCAAAAACATCGATCCACTTCTCTTTTGGAAAATATGCAGTGGATGGACATCATGATGCAGATAAAGCTCTAAGATTCATTCAGAGAATCCAAGCGGTGCAGTAGGTAGTTCAGGAACAACTGGAGAAGAGCCAGGCAAAGTACAAAGCCAGGCATGACAAGCATCGAGTTGATCATCAATTTCAGGTTGGTGATAGAGTTTGGTTACATATCACCAAAGAAAGAATGAAAGGTGAAGGTAAAAAGCTTAAGCCTATCAGGTATGGTCCTTTTGAGATTCTGGAAAAGATTGGTACTAATGCTTTTCGCTTGAATTTACCTCCATACATGCAAATCTATTCAGTTGTCAATGTTGAGAATCTTAAACTGTATGAGCCTCCTATGATCATGGGTGAGGAAACTAACATACAGATTCCTTCACTTGATGATATGGCACCTAAATACATGAAAGAGTTGTAGGATGATGTTATTCTTGACAGAAATGTAAGGACTTCACGAAGGGGGAATGCTGAGTACCTTCGAGTGGGGCTTAAAGGCATGCATCTTAGCAAAGCAAGATGGATGGAGATTGGAAAAGTGAGGGAGATGCACCCTCACTTACTTGCAAAGTAACTCAGGATTTTGGTGGTCCAAAAGCTCTCTAATGGGGAGGAATGATCCGGTGGATTATTCATCTTCAAAAATTACACTGATCCAATATGGTACAATGGTTATTAATCTATGGTTCAAAGAACCTAACATATGTTTTTAACTCATATGCTAAACATGGTGCGCGGTTCGACATAACATCTCATGGTTCGAACAGTCAAGTCTTACGGTTAAGACTTGGCATCTGGCGATTTGTGCACCGTCAAGAGGTAATATAAAATGGTTTGTAACATGCTCGTGTAGTTAGTGGCAACGTGCTGGCGGTCTTGCGCACCGTCAAGTGGAACCTCGAATGGTTCGTGAAAATCCTGCGTGGTCAAATGTATACCCTCTAGCGGTCTTGTGCATGGTTAAATGGAACTATTCTGGCGGTTAGATGAGGGTGCGCGACCACGTTTGCTGTGACATATATATATCACGTTTGCTGCAACATATATATATATATATATATATATATATATATATATATATATATCGTTTGCTGCGACATTGTGGAGTTTAGTGGATCACATGGCGGAGCTCCATTGTGTGGCAGGATAGCAATACCATATATGGTATTAGATGGAACCGTTGGGAACCACTGCCACATTTAGCAGAACAAAAATGAATGTAACGTACAGCCAGTTGAAATGTTTCGACAGGAATTAAAAGATAGTATATGGAATATGAAAATACAGGTAGCAGACGAGTCGAACCCGTTACTTATCCTCCCACTGAACACTTAAATAGACGATTCTGGCCACATTTCCGGGGGATGTTCAGATTGTTTAGAGCACAGAGCATCGTTTTTCTGTTAGGAGAAGCTTGCAGAGATAAAAAAGAAACACCAAGAGTTTTGCTGTGAAGTGTCCAGATGCTGTTGCTGGGGAAGTCGACATTCTCTGTTATAATTTTAGCTTTCTTTTCCTTTTTAAGGCTAATTGTAATTTCCAGAAGAGAGGTCTTGAAGACTTTGTACAGCATTCTGTTTATAGTTGCTGAAGTTGATTCCAGAACCATTTTTATACCATTTTAAAGAGATTAATTGGATCGGTACCCATTGGAGACGGACCCAGAGATGTAGCCCAGTGAAGGGGGTGAACTTCGTTATCAACTTTTGTTTGTGACTCTCTAATTCTGTGTTTTTTTTCCCACATCTGTTTATCAGTTTTGCTTTTCATTTCTGTTTGAAGCATTCAATTTCTGTTAATGTTGTTTCATGAATTAAGCCAACTGATAAACGCATTCTTTAAAAACTTTTAATGCACTCAAGCTGAGATCCAACGGATCATTAGCACATGACCAACATTCTTCCACCCCGTCTTCGCACAGAATAATTACGAATTCACCCTGTAGTGTTGGACTCCCTTATTGGACACATCTTGTAGCATAGGTTCAGAAAATCATGGAGACCTCAAAGGATATAGAAGAAATCAAAGCTTCTCTCTATGAAATGCAAAGTGGAATGCACTATATTTTTAAAATGGTAGGAACATGAGTAAACGAGAACAGGGTGGCATCAGCAGATGCGAGATACATTTCAAACCAGCTGGGATGTCATGAATCAAGAATTGATGACAATACTCGAGACCTGCACAAGCTAATGGGGAAAGCTGACAATATAAAGGAGGAGGTTCAGAATCTAACTAGGCATGACACAATGCATCCATTTCCAGGAATCCCCAGTTGATGGCGACTATCAAATGGAATATCCATCAATTTCTCATTCGACCTAATGTATTGAATCTCAGAAGAAATAGGTTTCCTTTCATGTTTATAATTTTTTTTTGTATATTGTTGAATAATCATTTTTTTAGGCAGTACCCTTCCATGGGTCTAAAATGCTTCAACAAAAAGTTTAGAATTATCTACATTTCAGCCAATAGTATTGAAACTTATGTCTATCTTTATTTCAGTAGTTAAAATTTTTGGTTCCATACTCTATAAGGATGGTTGTGCTCAACTTTTAGTTATATATTTACAAATTTTCTCCGGTTTTTGTTAAAAAAACATAATATATTTGTATTTTTTACTTAATATTAAAGTATAATATATACCTGTTAGTAAATGTTAGTATTTTTCTTTATTTTCTTGCATTTATACAGAATGTGTCTTAGAGGATTTTCTATTCGCTCCTTGATAGAGATTTTTTTTTTTAGAGTTAGGGTTTGTTTTAGTAAACATAATAAATTCCTTAAATCCCATTTTCAACCTGCTAAACTTTTAAATCTAGTTTGAATCGCCATGGTCTTAGCTGAAGGTTCAAAGCCATAAAATAAATAATAATACGAACTTTTCCAATACCAAACTTACACAACCGAAAGGCTTAAACAATTCACACAGTATTTTTTCTTTACACAACCAAAGGGCATGATTGTTTTTCCAGAAATGATCTTAGGAATAATTTTTTTAGATTGACGTAGTAATGGAATTCGATTTCTAAACTGTAGTACCAGACAAAATTTCCTATCTAAGTTTTTCAAACTAACACAAAAGTTGAATCGACCAATCTAATCATATTAGAACTTTGTATAAAATTATAAAGATTTATACAATCTTCATATATGCTTTAACTTGATTTGAGTAATCACAGTATTCAATGGAAGCTAATAGTACTAATTCTATGGATCTACTTAAGCTGTGTGATTTTTATTAAGTTGTAACCTATGATATTACTTATCACTAATCACTTACCTTGTAGCTTGATGATTTGAAAGTAGCATTTAAATTTAATACAGGTTACGGGGTCGAAGCCTGTAAAGGCTATTTTTCTTTTAACAATATTACAGCAGCACCCAGACCCAACAGAGATAGGTCGTACCCATAACAAAAGTAACCAATATAATAACCCTTTCAAAGCTTATCGTTTCAACAACAATATTAGTGTAGTATTAAATAAAAATTTATAACCATAATAAAAAATGCAATTTCCTTATTTAAGAACTTTTTTAGGTCAAGAGTTCGAAACCCGTAAGGGTAAATTTTACAGGAAGTTTATAAATGAAAAACTACAGCAGTCTAACCTAGAACATTTAGTCAAGAGTGGGCTGTAACCATTTGAAAACTAGTTGGAAAAACTTTTAAACCCTTTATCGTTTTTACAGAGAAAGCCCAAACAAAATTTACACAGCAGTCAAACTAAGCTGGTCGCCTAAGTTTACCAAATTCAGAGTAATATTCAAGATTTAAAGGTGAAGTAGCATTGTACATAATAGTATCAATTATAGAGAACCTTTAAACAAATTAAAAACAAAGAAGCAATATATGTATTTTTATATAAATAGTATAACAAGTATACAAAGTAGCATTTCAGAATTTGTATAAAAACAAAACAAAAATCGCAGAGATAATGTTTCCTTAAAAACTTTGTTAAGAGAGTTTCCTTTCCATATTTTATCAAACAACTGTAACTACAACTAGACTCCACGGTCTTTAATAAAAGAAATGTAAACTTAGTATAATTTCCCCAACACAACTCAAAGGCATCTAACATCATAGTATATCTCTACCAAAGTTCAGAATGGTTACCACAAAACATATGAGGTTGTGCAAAGCTCTAAAGAAAAAAACCATAGGTAAACCCTCGTTCCAACTTTTCCATTTTATTTTCACGTCGACAAGGATCGTAGGTTCAAGGCCGTAGGGTCTTACCAGAGCCTACAACACCGGTCACCCTCGACCAACCTCCTCCAAGACAAAACCAACTATTGTCTCACCTGTCAAATAAAACAAATCAAAGGTTAAAACTGTCATTATAAGTAATGTTTTCCTTTAAAATTTGAAAACAAAAGGATAACACTTACCCACAACAATGAAGGAGGACATTCGAACACATTTTTTCCATTACGTGAAAGGACAAGAAGAAACATTCTCTGCAAGGATTTGTTGCAAGGATGAATGCATAGAGGGAAGAGCTGAAAGCCCTCGCCTATCCATAACAACACAGAAGCTGTGAAATGAAATTAAAACCCTTTACTAGGGTTTAGTGCTTTACAGATAGAATCCACAAGCCCTTTACATGGGCATTTTAATTATCCACCCACCTCCACTTAATTTTAAATTTTCACCCTCGTCTCTATAGTTCCGAATGGTTTTCTAAAAACGCTTCAAACATGAGATAAGTCTTTAAAACCGAGGTCGAAGCATATTATAAAATACCTTCTCATAGCTATGGTATAAAGTTACCTTGTGAGCTCTTGCTCCTAGTCTTTGTTGGTGCTTAACACCGTAGCTCCTTAGGTGGTTTAGTTTGGAAAGAGGGCTATTCTTTCTTTCCTTAGAAACACCTGAAAAAAAATACAAGTTTTAAACATACATTAGCTTGTAGAAAGCTAAGTAAGACCCTTTATCCTGAAACCTGAACAACGAAATAAGATTTGTAAGAAGAGATTTAGAATATATATAAAAATATGACGCTTTAAGCATACAGACTGTATCTACAACAAGCAGGTTTGACACTTAGATCTTCATGATAAAACAACAAATATGTTTTCCAGTATAGTGTTGTATGTTTGTATCTATTGTTGTCATAATTGAGTTGTTATTTTTTGAATTGTTAATTCATAGTTTAAAACTATTTCCTATGATGAAAGTGGATGTAGGTTTTACCATGAGATATGTGAAACTAGATCGTAAATTGATCTAAAACCTGTATTAAAAAAGTGGAGTTGTTACATGCTTTATATTAAAATGGTTCATGAGAAGCGACCAAATTTCAAGGAAAAATGCACAGTCTCCGAACAGATGGGAAACCAAATCAGTCTCCATAAACAATAGAGAGCATATTCCTGGGCCAAAGAAGCCCCTACCCCCTAATACCTCCCAGGTCAATATCTTATTTTTCAAACACAACCAGGTGAATAGTTTGATTTTTAAAGGTACAAGCCCTTTCCACAACCATTTCATCCACCAATCAGTCTCAATTAAGTTGTTGTTCATAATAATAGAGCGATAGGATAACTTTGTTGTCACTTTACCTTATATGATATTGTAGGCCCAGACCAACTTATCAGATTTTGTAGAAAGAGTAATATTTCCATGGTTGAGATAAGATATGTATTGGTCCCATTCCACAGTAAGCCTTCCTGTCAGTCCCAATACCACGGAAGCAACCCAGATATCATTGCCAGAATCAAGATGAGCGTCCTTTAGCACAAAAATATTAAGATGGTGAAGTTCTACCACTAGATCATGAGAGAGAACATAATTATCCCCCAACCCATAGAGTAGATCAATGCCCAGAAAGATTTGAAATCCCCTTCCCACCTACCAGCTCAAATATTTAGAAATGATTGGGAAATGTTTTACCAAGCTTTTCCAAATGGTAGAAGCAACAATGATTGGTACATGTTCCATCTCTAATACAAGAAATGGGGTTCAGTCCTTTAAAATATTTACCATTTATGAGTTTTCCCTAGAGACCTGTACTGAATAAACATCTCCATAGATATTTGGCACACAAGGAAGTATTGAACAAAGCCATATTCCTAATCCCCCATCCACCAAGATCGCGCGGAAGAGATAAGATTTCCCAAGATGACAGATGGAATTTTTCAAAATCCAAACTTCCCGCCCATAGAAAATGAAATAGCTTAGCTCTGATCCTTGACATATTCGAAGAAGGAATGGAAAACAAATACATCCAATACGAGGATTGTAGAAACCAAGATTAACCTTCCACCTAGAGGAAGATAGCGAAAGGACCAGCTATTGATTTTCCGAGTGATAGCATTCAAGAGCCAATACCAGTATTTGGGACCATAACCATTTGGTTTTAGAAGAAAACCCAAATATTTGAACCCTTCCTCAATGCTGCCAGATTTGTAAGTAAATAAAGAAAACAGAGAGTCTTTCAAAGATTGATCATTACAAGAATGTAAGATACAAGACTTTTTTCCACTAACTTCTAAGCCCGAAGCTTTGCAGAAATTTGATAATAATGACTGTAAGTGTTGTCATTCCTCAACTGAACAACCCCCAATGATGAAAAAATCATCAACAAACAAAAGGTGCAAAGCTCATAAACCCCTCGAAACCCTGTGGCATGAAAAAATCTTTTGTGTCTTTGCATGTCGAATGAGGAGGCTAAGTCCTTCAATAGTTAAGAGAAACAAATATGGAGAGAGTCAGAAGCCTTTCCAAATAACCCTATTACCTTTGCAAAGCATTGAGGGTACACCATTGATAAGAACAACATAACAAGAATAAGAAACACAACTCATAATCCACTCAACCATATCAGGAGATAAACCATATATGACAAAGAGATGTTGGCCATCATGCATACCTTGGCCAAATTTCGACAAAACTTGGTAGGCAACAAGTTTGCAATGAAAACTGACCACAATAGTCTAAGACACTTCCTTACCCAAACGGATCTAAATGAAAGGAAACAAAAGTGGGTAAGCAAGATCCAAGCTTTTGATTTTGATATTGAATATGTGAAAGGAAAGAATAAAATTGTAGCAGATGCATTATCTTGAAGACCTTCTTTTTCTCTCATGGACATTGCTAAAAATTGGAAAGACATGATATTGGTTGAATATGCCAAAGATAAGTTTGATTGTGATGTATTAGATGGACTCATGGGAGATGATAACTATAGAATTTTGAATGGGCTGATATACTATAAGGGAAGAATTTATCTGGTTCGATATTCATATCTTAAGTACAAAGTTTTGCAGTAAGCACATGATTCCCCACTAGTAGGCCATCCAGGGATCTTCAAAACATATAGGAAACTAAGGAAATGTTTTATTGGAAGGGGATGAAGGAATATGTTCAGAATTATGTGAATGAATGTAAGGTATGTCAACAAAACAAATCAGAACTCAAAGAAAAAATGGGACAGTATATCGATGGATTTCATCACCGGTTTGCCCAAATATTTCGGCAAGGATTTCATATATGTGGTAGTGGATAGATTGACTGAGTTTTCTCAATTATTTGTTGTTACATACCCTTTTAGTTATGCACAAGTGGATGACCTTTTTTTCAAAGTAATCTTCAGATTGCATGGGCTCCCCAAGAGCATTGTGAGTGATAGAGATGGTAGATTCATGAGTGCTTTTTGGAAATAACTTTTTAGATTGGTGGGCACTCAATTGTTTCCAAGTACAAGCTACTATCCCAAACTGATGGACAAATAGAGAGGGTGAATAAATGGTTGGAAAGGTACCTCTGAAATGATGTGGGAGAACAACAAAAAGCTTGGACAAAGTGGCTACACTTGGGTGAGTTTTGCTACAACAACACCTTTCACATGTCAATAGGGATGTCTCCTTTCAGAGCATTATATGGTTATGATGCACTTACATTTTCTGATATGATATTTGGTGATAGTAGAGCTCCAAAAGCTAATGATTGGGTGGAAGAAAGCCAATAAATTTTAAAGCTTTTAAAAGACAATTTGTAGGGTGCCCAAAATTAGCAAAAACAATATGCGGAAAAACATAAAGAGGAAAGGACCTTTCAGGTTGATGATTTAGTGTATTTGAGGTTGCAGCCATACAAACAAACATCTCTCAAAAGGAATGGATCAGAAAATCTAAAGCCAAGATACTATGGGCCCTACAAGGTAATCCGGAAGATTGGAGAAGTAGCATATGAGTTGGAACTTCCGGAAGGGAGTAAAATTCATAATGCATTTCATGTTTCTTGTCTCAAGAAAGCTATTGGTCAAGAATTTTTCATTTCAGATACACTGCCTCCTTTGGATGATGAAGGACATCTCACACTTATTCCGGAAAAGGTTTTGAAGACAAGGGAGAGAACATTGAGGAGTAGAACAATCAAAGAATACTTGGTGCAGTGGAAGGATCCACCAAGTGAAGATGCCACATGGGAAGAGGAGAATATTTTGCAGAATCCAAATCTAAAATTGCTTGAGGAAAAACAATATTGGGTGGGGGGGACTGTAATGTCCCCATTGTAAATAATTGCATAGCAGGAAAATTCCATCAATCCTACTAGTTCCCTAGGTTGGGTGGAAACATTGGAAAGTTAATAAGGGAGCTAATAAATGGTGTTTAGACATTAGAATGAATAAATGTTTATTTAATGGATTTAATTAAATGAATGCAAGTGAAAAATGAAATGGCTTTGGAGAATGGAGACACATGGAGACTATGGGGCCCACTCAAGCTAGAATTCCTATGTTAAATGGCATCCTCCTCTTGCAATCTCGAATCTTTGGGAAGCCTAATGTTTTTGGATGGATTATAAGGTTAATATACTTTTCCATATACTTCATAGGTTGAATTTGGGATGGATTGTAACTTACATGGGGAGAGGAAGATCCAAATGGGAGTTTCATGGACACTTGGCTAGATTCCCCTTACATTTACGACATCTATGACACCAATGATGGAGATTCTATGACAGTCATGGCACAAGTAAGATACGAATGCTGAAATATGACATATATGACATGTCAGGTCGAAAGATACCATCCAATAGAGCTCTCATGTGAGTTTGGAAAGCTCAATGGGCTCCTACCCAAATTTGGGGAAGGTGGAAGGCTAGGAAAGAGGGGACACATGTCAATTCATGAGCAAACACCCTAGTTCGACTTGGATTGAGTTTGTGGATGGATTGGGAACCTTAGAAGGCTAAGGAAGTTTATAAAATACAGGAAGAAACCAAGAGAATGGTATTTTGATCATTTGTGAAAATTGTTATTGTGAAGAGAGAGAGCCAGTGGATGACTAGTTCATGCCTTAGCCAATTTCAAGGGTGAAAGATTCCCATCCTAGTTGGTGTTTGGAGAGGCCACTCAGGTCTTCCAAGGAGATTCAATGGAGTCAACAGTTACAGGTGCAAGATACAGAAGCTCATGTACATATCAAGTTCAGCTTGTTCTTCCTTTCATCTCAAGTTTTCTGACCATATTTCAGCTCTATGGAGTGAGGCGCACTTGATGAGCTATTCATCTCTTTGAGGGAGCTTATCTTGCTCCAGTATTTTGTATTCCAATGTAAATTCTCTACTCATTAAGTTCAGAAATATCTCAGGTAGAAGGGCCAATAAATCTCATGTATTATTGCTCAATAATGAAGAAATAGTGCCATTTCCCCACTACCTTGTTGTAAACTCTTGTAATCTTTATGGATTCGGATGGATGTATAAACTATTGATGATTTATGAATGAATGAACTATAAATAAAATATATTATGGGTTTCATGTTCAGTAACTGAGAATTTGTGGCCATTGAGTCGAATTTCATAGCAATTGGATCAAACTATACCTCATTTCCCCAAGGGTCCAAAACTAGTTTTTTTTATATCTGATTGAAAGAAGTGATAACAGCCATGGAAGGTCGATTGGTTATGCATATGAGTCTCTGATAATGTCTTCTACACATACCCTGCTTCAATTTTATAATTCGAGTGTGTTTTTGCACCTTTGGGAAGCCATTTCTACCACTTACCTCAAGAGGGATTTGAGCCCAAAATTGCCAGTAAAATCATCTATCTTGTTTAGAATTTAGTACAGACTTGCGGAAGTGATTGGAGGGCCATAATACATCCCTGAAAATAAGAATTAAGTTATTATATCATTCTTACACCTCTGAATATTTGGGGAAAATTGGGCTGATTTGGAGACCAAGACACTAAAACTAGTCAAGACCCAAAATTGTGAAAAATTTGGAAAATTGGGCATTTTGGTAAAAATTTTAAAAAGGGACATTACAGCTTGCATGGTAGCTCGATCGAGGTTTCCGGGGGCGCAACAGCATGGGAAAGTTTTTCGGGGACGCAGATGCTCGGTCGAGGTACTTGCTCGATCGATGATCATTTATGCAGAAATGAGGAATGGCCACGGGTGCCCGCGACCCTTTTTATATTTTTTTAAAATAGGAACCGCGATCAAGGTCTGTAGGTCGATTGAGGTCCATAGCTCGATCAAGGGTTTGTTAAACCCTCGATCAAGCTCTAGGTAAACTCTCGATCGAGGTATTGATACCTCAATCGAGGGTTTAATGAGAACTCTATCGATGGTTTAACAAAACCTCGATTGAGCGCTTGTTAAACCCTCAATCAAGGTATGAAAACCTCAATCGAGGGTTCGCTTTTTGCATTTTGCCGAAAATGCCTTGCCAAAAATTGTAACCCACCTCCATCGTTGCACCCGTATATAATTGCTAATAAGATAGAATAATGAATATAGACCATTAACATCATAATAATAGCTCACTAACATCATATAACATCAGAGCCAAGTCACAACATACATCAGATATACAACTCCATTGAAATGGGAAACTAACACATGGAAACTAGTCACAACAAAGCTTGGAAATGTGGAAATTTTCATAAGTATTTCTATTGGTTTAGACTTATAGAGAGGATGGGAGTCATATTAAAGATCCATAAATCATTCACCAATTCTTTGGTATCAACTAGACTCAATGGGGCGCAACCACCATTCACACAAGTGCGCCATCATAGAGAAATATGAAAATATTGAAGTGGGGATTGAGAGAATGGGAGAGGAGATGGGTCACGAACAGTAGCAGCCTCCTATCTGCAGTAAAAAAACTTGATTAAGCTCCAAATGAGAGGTCAGGGTGGCCTCTCCCACAACCAAATTGGAGGAGAATCTCACTCTCTCGAAATTGGCTCACTAGCAGGGTAAGTGAGTACTCACCATGCAATGGACAAGCTAGTTCTTTCCAAAATGCCAAAGGCAAATTCTCAAATGATCCAAAACCATTCTCATTCCTCATGACATATTTTTATAACCCTCCTAAGCTCCTCCAAGGTCGAATCCACTCCCATAGGATTCCTCCAACTCATGCTTGATGTTTACCAACCTCCATGACACTTGTCCTTCTCCTCAACCCTTCATCTGTCTCCAAATTCAAATTGTTGCCACTAAACCCCAAGTGCGCCCTCGCTTGGAGGCTAATTTTAGCCTTGACATGTCAGATTGTCATAGGTCTTCAATCAGGTTTGACTTGTCATAGAATCTTCCATCATTGTTGTCATAAAACGCAGGGAAATTCTCTCCAAGTGGCACCTAGTTTCTTCCTAGCCTCTTCCTCATCTATGGGGAGTTACTCCTCTTCACCCATTCGAATCCTTGGGCTCATGATATGTTACTTGACACCTCTTCACCTTCCTAGAACATTCCATTACTCATAATTTTGAATTTGGGGTTAAGTCATGACATGTGTAAGGAAGAACCTAGCCACCCAAGGTCTCCATGAACCTACAAATATCCTTATGAAGCAATGCCGCTTTATTTCTCCATATTTATTATTTGTATGACCCAATATAATGTGTAAATGACAAACTAAGGTTCTCTTGGGTCCCATAGCTCCCTTATTGCAAGATTTAATGCCTCCTCCCCAAGCTAGGGAACTAGTAGGTGGGTGAAACATTGTCAACTAATAATCTCATTAGGATGGGGACATGACAGTGTCAAGCACCACATGATATAATTGGATGGGGATGGATGAGTCATTCCATGTATAACTAAAATGGATTCATGATATGCCAGATGGGGATGGGTGAGTCATTACATGTATTTTTCAAATGGGGTCATGATATGATGGGATGGGGATGGATGAGTCATAGGCATCACATGATGAGATGGGGATGGATGAGTCATTACATGTATGACTCAAATGGGGCCAGGGGATAAATTGTTTGTTAGTAGTAAATTATTACTCATATGCGAATAATTAATCATATCTTTGTTTGGATTACATGAGAGATATGCAAATGTATTTGTCTCTCTTATTGTGGAGACTGTATACAGAAGTATGTGGTGGTCATTGAAAGAGTGTTAAATTATATTAATGGGGTCTTAGTCATAATGGACATGTAAGGACCATCATTTTTAATATTCTTGTACCCCAAAGTCTTGAACTACATTAATTAGGTCTGAGTGGGGATGTGAAAAGCGAAATGTATTTGTCAATATGTCCCCTTGCATTGGATAACACGTTAATGACTTTTAAAATATGCAATTTCCTCTATCAAGACAATTCACCATTAAAAGTTGGTTTAAAAAGTTCATATTACCAATAGAAATGACATGTATTCTACACCACAAATGTAATATTTGGCAAATAGCGTGGCAATCATTATGTTAACATCTCTAGTGGAGTTGATGTCACAACTCCATATATTTGTCAATGATTTGTTGTTCCAAGATTCCATACCTTACCAATGTCAAAGCGACGTGCCTTCGCCAACTTCGCCGCCACTTTTTTAATGTTTTTTCTAATGGTTTCTCTCAACATGTAAACGTTGTTTATTTTGTGTTAGTGTAAACCTTTGTATTTACCACTATCAAAATGCTAATGTAGACAAGCTGACTTGAAGCTCTAACGCTGCATGAAAGTCACCCGTTCATTCTCCAAGATTCTTAACAACTATGCCTCTCGCTGGACAATAACGGATAAAAGTAGAGTCACGAGAATTTGAGAATAATAATATAGATTGCAATAATTAATACAGTCAATTGTATTTGAGAATAATATTATAGATTGCAATAATTAATAATTATGGCCAAACACTTTGGAAGGAAGTATGAAAAAGTTAAATTAGCATTTGCACCGAGAGGTATAAAGGAACGTTGAGAGGGTAAAAATATTGAATCTTTTCGTAACTAAATGATGCAAAACCAAAGTTGTCAAATGATAATTTATAGTGTATCCCAAATTCTAATTCGGAAAATATAAATCACTTCATATTTATAAATTTATAAATGATGCATTGCAAGTTATATCAAAATACGTAAATGTCATGCTCGATTTACGTATTTTGATATAACTCGACATTAAATGTCATGCTCGATTTACGTATTTTGATATAACTTGCAATGCATTATTTATAAATATGAAGTGATTTATGTTTTCCGAAATAGAAATCATGATACACTATAAATTGTCCTTCTGCAACTTCAGTTTCGCAAGATCGCACAGACATTTATTTCATTCCGCATCGTGAATCCCCAATCTCGCTTCCCGCAATGCGAGTTGCAGGAGCTTGAAATTTATTATTTGCAAGTTTTCCATCCCGCAACTCGCATGCCGAAATTTCGGAATTCGGGATGCGGGAGCATTTTTGTAAGTATTGTGTTTCATCTCACAACCCGCATCCCGAAATTTCGGATTGCGGGTTGCGGGATGGAAAACTTGCAAATAATAAATTTCAAGCTCCCGCGACCCGCATTGCAGGATGCGGGATTCGGGATTTAGATGCGGAATAATAATTACTTGAGGAATCCAGCCCTAGTAGTCTCTCTGAAAGAATTATTAACGTTGATATCAGAAGTGGAAATCCAGAGAGTGTGGTTGATATAAAGTCGGATCTCCAACTCATTACCTTCATGAACAATAATGTAGGATGGGCACTCATAGGTTTTGCAGATTGGGGCCGCTATCTCCTCTGGATTAGTATCATTCTTTCTCACCCTTGGGCATATATTGCTTAAATATAATTTTAATTTATTTCAAGTTTCTTTTAATTTTATGTAATTTTAATATTTTTATTTTTCATTAATACCAAATATATATATTTTTCAGTAAGGAAAACGCTGTAACTGGAGGAAATAGTTGGGAATTAGGCATCAAGGAAATCATAAATAGTTGCGGAAAGAGCTCCATAAATTTTTTTTTTAAATGAAAAACAAGACTGATTATCCTTCATACTGGCTCAATTCATCATTTAATTAGTATAACGCCGGATCTCCAACTCATTATCTTCATGAACAATAACGTAGGGTGGGCACTCATAGGTTTTGCAGGTTGGGGCCGCTATCTCCTCTGGATCAATATCATCCTTTCTCACCCTTGGGCATAGCATATATTGCTTAAATATAATTTTAATTTATTTCAAGTTTCTTTTAATTTTATGTAATTTTAATATTTTTATTTTTCATTAATACCAAATATATATATTTTTCAGTAAGGAAAACGCTGTAACTGGAGGAAATAGTTGGGAATTAGGCATCAAGGAAATCATAAATAGTTGCGGAAAGAGCTCCATAAATTTTTTTTTTAAATGAAAAACAAGACTGATTATCCTTCATACTGGCTCAATTCATCATTTAATTAGTATAACGCCGGATCTCCAACTCATTATCTTCATGAACAATAACGTAGGGTGGGCACTCATAGGTTTTGCAGGTTGGGGCCGCTATCTCCTCTGGATCAATATCATCCTTTCTCACCCTTGGGCATAGCATATATTGCTTAAATATAATTTTAATTTATTTCAAGTTTCTTTTAATTTTAATATTTTTATTTTTCATTAATACCAAATATATATATTTTTCAGTAAGGAAAACCCTGTAACTAGAAGAAAGAATTGGGAATTAGGCATCAAGAAAATCAGAAATAGTTGCGGAAAGAGCTCCATAGAATTTTAAAAAGGAATGAAAAACAAGACTGATTATCCTTCATACTAGCTGGATTCATCATTTGACACAGCATAATTCTTTTTAGATATTTATTTTTATAAATTATAAACTAGTACAGTAACTTGTAGTTAGTGAAGATAGATCACAAGTTAAGTGTGTTATGAACCAGTTATATGAATCTTTACATTACCAATCTGGCTAAAAAAACATATTTACTACTACTCCTAAATTTTAAGATATAAACATCTATTCATAATTAAATAAGTAAATATATACCTTGAAATGAATAAATATTTACTTTGTTAGTGTTACGATTCAATTTTCAATTTTCCATATCCCATTCTCACAAGGTATATTTATACAGACTGTTAAATGCATCAAGTTCTCTTGAAATGCCCATAATCTTAATAAGTTAATGTGTTGTTCAATCTCATAATCGTAAGAAGTCAATGCGTTGTTCTATTAATTAGCCAAGGATATTAGTATATATTGCAAAACTTTAAATTAAAAAAAATGAATGACGGTGCGGCGTGCTCATCTTCCAATTTGGAAGATGAGTGCGATATTGACCACCAACAGATTATAGCGGAGCAGAGTCCAGCATGTTGGGATTTACTATCGCTTGAAGGTCTCGACTATTGCGATTATCCCAGTTTGCAAGATTTTCCTCCCTTAGATTTCCCCGTGGAGGATTTTGAATATCCGTTCTAGTCCATGGAAAACTCGGGCCCAAGGGAATTATATATATTTTTTGGTTGTTGCCAGGCATTCAGTGAAATTATACTCTTATTTGAAAATGGAGTAAGCTACCGACGCGACGATTTTGCCCAGCGGTAATCGTCACGCCGGCACTCCGGTCACTGTCTCGGCTTTCTTCTCTGTTGCCGGTCCCGGTTCACTCACCGTCATCGCTGCCCTGTTCATCCCCTCTCTATTTCCTTCAACGCCATCGCCATCTTCATCTGTCCCGCTACCATCAATTCATTTAATTTGCCATCCACTATTTCGAATTCAAACCTCAATCCTGCGCGACGATCTCCCCTGCCTCTTCTCTCTTGTTTGATGTATACTATTTACAAATCTCTGCACAACATCGCTATCAGTGTGTTTGTCATTCCAATTTGTAGTAGCTCATCTAACCACACACGGGGTCGTCCATGGGGAGTTTGAAGACGTGCAGCATAACGAAGAGTGTGTGTTTACAGGTGTTGGCTATCTCTAAATCGGGTCATGTGCAGGAAGGTTTAAGGTTGAGTCCATGTAGCATGTTCCTTATGGCACCAAGGATGAAGAACTTGTGAGCAGAGGGAAGGTCGGGGTCATCGCCCACCATGGGTTTCTTGTCGATCAGGTACAGGTGGTGCTGAAACGTGCGGTCGATGCACTCTAAGACCATTGTCTTGGGATGGGCCAGGGTATGTAACAACATAGAAGTAAAAAAAATAGCATATTTTTGCTCTACTCGAATGTCCCATCTCGTTTACAATGGCTGAAACAGTAGCAAAAGCTTTGGCTCCTCCGCCACAGCTGCAGATCAATGTTCATTTTCGATCTGGTTTGGTGCCAATCTTGAACACGGTTCTACATATATATCTTCTAGCGTGTAAGGGAAGCCAAAGAAAACAACTTCGGTATCTACCTCTCTGCATATGCAAACACGTCTAGACAGAGCTCTATAATCCATTTCCATTAAAAGTTTGGTTTTATTCTAAGGTTGTGTTTTCATTCCCACTTTCTCCATTCAAGGGAGTGGTTCTCAAACCTCTAGAAACTCAGAAGAAACAACACATACAAAAATTCAAGATCTCTACAGTAAAAGCCTCAACAGACTATTTGGTGGTAAGGTTTTATAATTTTCATAAAACACTTTACTAAATGGCTATTTCTGTAATATAGAATTTTCTGCAGGGAAATTCCCTCGTGCAGGGTTGCTGATCAAGGCGTTGTCAGTCGAAAAACATTGAAATATGATCCATTAGATTTGATTTAGAGGGTCATATACTATTTTTCCTCCATTGGAGTTTCTTGTATCGTGGACTTGATTCAATGTTTTGGAGTGGTTTTTCCATCGTACTTGTGAGTCAATGTAGTAAGGATTTGAGTGAGTGTGAGGGTGTTTATCTAAATGGGAAAGCAATTCTTTTCGAATCTCTACTTTTGGTGAACGTTTGGTTTCTGCTGCGAGAGATGGGGATTTGGTGGAAGCTTGCACTCTGCTAGATTTCAATCTGTGTTTGGAGAGGTATTCCACCTTTGGTGGTATGAATTCGCCTCTTCATTTCGCAGCTTCGAAGGGACATATTGAGGTGACCATAGTCTGGTTCCGCAATCTGGTTTTAGTTTGTACTGTGTTGTTAGTTGGCTTGTGAGGTAACGCAACCACTGGTTAGTTTATTTCAATGCCAATTGGTGGATCTTACTACTAAATAGCGATATGCTCCTTGGACACCCAAGGAACAGATCTTAGCATAGATTCCTTTGAAGCCATCATATTGGAAACTTATGCATCTAGAGTAAATTCAATCTAAAAATATATTTTAGTAGGGAAATGAGCTTCAAGTTCCAACATAATAACTATTACATTCATTTCGTGTAACAAGTAATGTCACACATTGGCTAAATTTAGACGGAATCTAGGATAAAATGACAATCGCAGATTGTAAATGGTCATAATAGAAGTTCATCCCCCATACAAATTCCATCTTTAGAAAGACCAAACAAAAACAACCATGTTTTATGAGACAAGCAGCTATCCCTCATCTGCATAAAATGAGCACTGGTTGTTAACATTCTTCACTTTCTGTAGACTAGCCTTGCATTCATAACAATGACAAAAGATTCCCTAGTAAGGCACATTTCCACAATGTCATTGAGAAAAGAAGGATGATGCCTCTGTTGTTTCCATCCTCTCACAATAGTCCTCTCTGTAGATTTCTTGATATCCTTCTCCAAACTTTGTCAGCTCCAACATATGCAAAGAATTCTAACCCTCCTCTCTCCTTCCTTTCAACTCAATTCCCATCTCCATGCAATGAATCTATTCCAGATCCATCTTCACCTCTCACCTTGAAGGACCTTGACCTACCCAATTCATCAGCTCTTCTATCTTTTCTATTCCATTCCCTCAGTCTCTCAATACCTGCATCCAAATCAAGGCAGCCCTGGGACTCTCTTCTGCATTCAGACTCCTCATCTATATTTTCTCTTGCAATTTCACCAATAACCTTTCTAGGTCCACTGCTTTCTTCCACCATCTCGTCTCCCATCATCTCAGTCCCAACTTGGCAACGAAAATTCATTCCATACAAACCAAGACACTTGCTAGCAGCCCATCTCTCGTTACCTTGCTTTGTATCAATCCCACCCTCTTCATCAACCGACCCTTCACCCTCCTGATCAATTCATAGCTTCATCTTCCTCAACTTTAAACTCACACTCCTGATCAACTTCTTGGGAATACTCAAAGAATACAAGTCTTCATCTCCTCCCCCTCCTCCAATCCTTTCAATGCCAGCATCTACATTCTTGTTCTTCACAGATTAAATTCCTTCTATTATTGGACTACTGATAAGTTTATGTAAACCCTCTCTGGTCCTTCCCAGCTCACTTCTAGTTATTTTACATTTATTAGTACAAAAGCACATGAAATAATTGCCACTAAAATTACTTAACCTTTCTAAAGTTGCCTAATGTTGCGAATCGAATTTAATGGAGTCAGTGACTTTTCCATGTGGTATGGGAAATGTTGAAGCTCTTGGTAGTTGAAATAATTTCTTTTGTAGAAAGGACATATGGCAATTTATGATTTAGGAATATAGTATAAGATATTGCTACCTGCAGACCATGGATATGGTGCACTGAGTCATTAAGTCCAATTTCCGTTTCATTTCAATCTTGTCATTGTTGCTTCTTGTTGGGTGCACACTGTTATGGTAAATTTTAGATGAACTAAGAGATTTGGTATGGATGTTCTCACTCTTGGTTTTTAGGTTTCTTGACAGAGCAACAATTGGATTATGTGTGCAAAACAAGCCATAACTGGCGACTATGCACAGTCAAATAGGTTGAAGAGATTAAAGTTATTCTTGGGTTGTCACCAATTTGGATGGCATGTTTGATGTTTGGGGTTGTCTATGCACAAATTTTCACATTTTTCGCAAAATAGGGCAGAACAATGGATAGAAATATTGGAACACACTTCGAGATCCCTCCTACAAGCTTACAGTGTTTTATTAGCCTATCTGTTGTTCTATTGGTGCCCGTATATGACCACATCTTTGTTCCAATTGCAAAAAACTTGACAGGGAATGAACAGGGTATAACTTTGCTTCACAGAATAGGCATCGACATATTTTCTCCATTATGTTAATGATTTCTGTTGCATTGATAGAGATTAGAAGAATCAAGGTAGCAAATGATAATGGGCTGATAGATATGCCCCATGCAACAATTCCATGGAGCATTTCTCTGTTGTTTTAACAATACCTGATATTTGGCATAGCTGATGTATTTGAAATGGTAGGAATGCAAGAGTTCTTTTATGATAAGATGCCAGACACTATGAAAATTCTGGGCACTGCTGTGTATCTTAGTGTTCTAGGGGTTGGTAATTTCCTGAGCAGCATCGCTGTTTCAGTTACTGAGAAGCTTAGTTGTAGAAGCAAGGGGGGTTGCTGGTTTGCAGACAACCTAAACAAAGCTCATTTAGATTACTTTTATGGGCTTCTAGTCTCTCTGAGTGCAGTCATCCTCTTCATTTACATGTTCTTATCCAACTTCCATAAGTACATAAATGTCAAAAAGAAAGTATTTCCCATGACCTAAGAGGAATCCTGCAGGGCAAGAACACTTCTTCCTTCATGAGCCATATGTTGGGATATTTGAAGAGATTTGTAAAGGCCTTATTTTTGTAGAGAGTCCTATGGTAATCATTCCAGACATTGTAAAGGTATGCACAGTACTCGTTATCCTCTGATTGTTATTTTAAACATGGTTTCTTTGGATAAATTATTAATTGTTCGTAAATCCATTCTATTGTTTCTAGTGTTCAATAAATTGGAGATGATGTGGATCGTGCAGAAACCAAGAAACCGATCAATCCATACGATCTAATATTTAGCAAGTGTGATATTTCTCGTATCATACCAGTGTGATCTAACCCCACTTGTCATAGCCTGTGGAAATCATTGTTAAAAACTAAAACTCCAAGTTGAGCATTGTCATTTACAACCATTCCCCCTGTTTAAGTAGTAAATTGATGTTATTGAAGGAGCATCGTAATTCAATCCACATTAGGACAGAACATTTCCAAGTTAGTTACTCTATCAATCTTGGAATCGAATCTATAAATTTTGTTATTTCAATCTTCCCTCCAACAATCGCATGAAGGACAGGAGATTTGTGGACCGGTCCGAACATACACACAAAAAAAGAACAGGCATCCCAGCGATCACGTGTTTTGTAGGACATTTCTAATTGTTTTTTGTATACCTCTGTTATTGCGATCTAAATATCTCTGGTATATTTGCTTAAATGATTTTTTGTTGAAGCATGGCAACTGATTTGAGGGTTTCAGGTTCTATTTCTTAACAAGATTTGGATTCTTCAGGCAACTGGAGAATAGATCCAAGCTTTATAATTTTCTTGAGCACAATGTTGTGAACTTCATGATACAACCTCAACGATATTTATTGCCTCATAAGGCTTAACACTGTCATTCACCACAATGTTTAATGTAAGTATTTTATTTGGTATCTTCAATCGCTTCACAACTATGAAATTGTGCATGCGTAAGAACAAAACATTGGATTATAATACATATTGATAACAAAATAAATTAATAAATGAATTTACGAAGGATCGACATATAGTATTTTACTGAGTATGTATCAAGTTTATGGAAACATTGGATTATAATACGGATTGATCACAAAACTTAATAAATCATTTTTCAAAGGATCGACTCATGACATATTACAAGTTTATTACAAGTTTATCTTAGTCTTTGTAAAAGTAAAAATTGAATTTACAAATCAAAATTATCTTAGAGTTTTTGTAAAAGTAAAAGTAAAAGTAATGTAAACTTTTATTAGTTTGTTTATAGGACCTTTGAACTAAGTTTTTATTGGGTCTTTGAACCAATAGAATTTGGATTTGTAACTTTTGAAAAGGGAGGAAATTTATGCTGGTGTATGGTGTATGAATTTTTTTAGATGCTTGTGGTGATTTGTATTTAATATTTGACACTTATT